>JAGYYJ010000665.1:0-59625 GCA_019671005.1 Hibiscus mutabilis
AAATACAAATATTAATTTAAACTATAAAGTTAAATTTAAGTACTAAGTAATATATTAACCTTTATTTATATATATATATATATATATATAACACCTAAACTTTTAAACTCTCGGATGTTACAATAACAACCATATCAATCTAATTAAGATTCAATCGGTATTTTTTTGTTAAATATTTGATATATTATAATGTTGTAAATATATCAGTAAAGCATATAGTAACAAATATAATAAATATAACATAAGATTTGTTATTAAAGATAAATATTGAAATATCTAATGCTATTATATTTTAGAGAGACTTTGCATTACATTAAGTCCTAGTTTAAAAGAGCGACTTTGGGAAGGACTTTTGAAACATTAAACTCTTCTAAGTACCAATCTTAACTATTTTCAACCTCAAATTTAGGAATGCAAGAAACCCAAATAAAAATCAATTCGAAAGCATTTTGTTCGATTTCAATCCAGTACTTAAATATATTTGGTTCAATTTGTAGTTCACAAATTAGTAAAATGTAATTATCTTAAATATTCTATTTAATTTATATATATTTTTAATGATATAAAATTAAATATGTTTATTTAAATAGGTTAAAAACTACAAAATTACTATTGTTTAAAATATATATAAAAAAAAAACTAACTAAACCGATCCAGTGAAATTCGATTCAATTTTTCAATTTTTTTCTACATTCCACTTTCTTACCACAAACTACAAATAAAAAAAAGAAAATAAGGTTTTCTTTTTCATTTCTTACTCTCTCTTTTTTTGTTCAATTTGTTCATTTCATTTATTCATAGAATGGAAATACAAATAATTATGAAATTAAACTTTGAGGTGAAGGAGCTAATAGAATAAATGAACTATTGAGACGTTGCATTACACAAACGATCTCCACTCTTACGGCTCTCTCACCTATACCAACTCACTTAAAGATTCATATTCTTAACTTGACTTGTCTCTTGGGACGACCGAGAATGAATCTTTTGTCTGCGATCTTAGCATAAGCCTAGAAACGGCGATCAGGAATCAAAGCTATTTACATGTTTATCGGCTCAATTTGCTCCGTTGTTGTCCGGAATATTTTCCAATTCTACACGATCAAAAAACCCATACGTAGTCAGATCTCTAAATGACAAAACCAAGCCATTGCAGCTAAAGATATGGCAGCTAGAATATGGATATTCAGGTAAAACAAACGCTTATGGTGAATGGATTTACTAACCTTGAAGTGAAGTCGGCATTACTCGGAGGAATCAACAAGTTCTTCGAATTCACCAAATATATTCGGGCAGTCGTCCCATTTTCCCTGTTCTCTTGCTTCCCAATAACCACCCACATAACGGAAGGATCCATTTTCGCCGTCTCTCTGGAACCATCTAGGCTTCCACCCATTTTCTTGTAGTTTTCTCGACTGTGCAGGACCAGAGGCAGCATGAATATCAAGCAATAGAAGCAATAATATAGAGTATAACAGTATGTCATATTATAGGTAATTTATCTCAATCAGATACAACTAAATTTGAATGAAATTGCAAATGTAGGCAAAAAACAATGTCCTTGTCCACAATTAAATGCATGAGCATAGAAACATAAAAATCATGGCAGTGGAAACATACTATTCTCTGCCTCCTCTCTAACCGCTGTTTCTCTGCATTTGCTCTATCATATTCCCCATTCTCCAAATGCCGTTGATCTGGTCGAAGCCTTGAATCCGTAGGTGGGAGCTTCTCCTTAATCCGTGATCAAATACTCGAAGTCAGACAAAGCTATAGAAAACAATTAGATATGCATACGAGGGAAATGAAATTGCTTATGAAAAAACTGATGTAATACATCATCTCTACCTGCAGTCCAGGCGTTAGTTCATTCAGTGTGATTGCAAATGATGTTAAACTGTAGCGAGTTAGATTAGGAGGTGGTTTGTTCCTCTTCCATAGTAAGGTGGCACTTGATGAAGGGCTGCAGTCCTTTGGTTTGCCACTTCCATCACCGTTAATGTAATACATGCTGTCATCCCATTTGCCAAATAATGTTGCAACTTTTCTACTCGAAAGGTCTTCAACAAACCCATTGACCTATTTAATGAAGGACAAAATAAGACATTACTACATAAAATAACTCTTTAAGACACAGAAGATGGACTACTATGGATACGAAGCAATCAAGGGGGATAAAACAATTATATTGACAACTACCTGGTGAGGGTTCCGGTCAAGAATAGATTGCTCTTTGAATTTGAGTTGGCATGAATACTGGCGATTCCCATGAATGTGCATCAAGCCATGGTGATCGCAATATACTTTACCAAGGATAAGATTATAAATACTAGTTGTTACCTGCAGAGAATGAGGTCCAAATAATTCATACCACACAAATAGAAAGGCTAGCATACTAAGACGCCTAAATGGCACATCCAGTAAACACAAAACCCAGTAGCGCACACCTTGCTCCACTGAAATATTTCACCATCATCAAACTCTACAGTCAAAACTCCAACAGGGTCGAGCTGAATTGAACGCCCCCAAAACTTTGTGCGGAGGTTACTGTCACCCCAGAATTTCCACCCTCTGCCTTCACAATGACAGGCAATAAGGGTTGGGTGATGACTAACCTGTTTCAACGTGAAAGGTAAGTCATATGTGCTATGGAACTGCAGTACAATATTTTCACTTTCACATCCAGATAAATAAAAGCAACAACATAGGGGGGGTAAGTACTCCAAAGGCCTACAGTACTAGTACAAGTCAAGTTCGCCTCCCAAGTTCTTAAAAAACACTTTTGTAATGTTTCTTTTCACTGTCTTGAGAATGTCGAACCAATAATTGCTTGAACATGAAAGTTTTCCTTCCTAGAACTGTCCAAAGACATTTTTTCCAGATAAATAGTTCTAATTATTGTTGAGGACACTACCATGGCAATAATTTCCAACATCTTGATTATCCATAATGAAGAAGAAGATGACAGTCCCTTCCTCTCTCTCTCTCTCATTTTTTTTTCTAAATATATGTGTGTGTTATCAAAGGGTATGCAAAAGTCAAAAGCACTTGATGTAATAAAAATTAATAAAAAAGGTTCATAGCTTGTCAGTAATAATTTAAATAAAAAGCTGCACATTTCTTAATATAAAGTTTAGTCATTGATGATCCTGAACACTGACCTTCTCAGAGAAGAAACGAACTCCTTTGTCAGGATAGTCTGCTTCATAAGTTTCTCCTAGTAATGGATTGAAGGGCTTACAATGTCGGCCTTCAGAGGAAGCATACCCGGAAACAGCAAATGCAGCAACATTAAGAATCCGCTGGAGACTGTTACCCTGAGAATGTACAGAAAACCCAGTCATTATTGAACTGAGATAAAGCAAGAACATCAGCTATGTTTACAGAATTTTTAAAAGCTTTGCAAAAAGTACAAAAACTTTTGGTACAGGAGATGTCTGAGGGAGTGAGATTTCTCAAATTTCACTCTAGACATTATTAGTTATCAGTTAAGAGTGAACACCAATTTCTCAAATTCTAGGTGTACTCCCATGTCGCAAATTGTATTTGAACTTGATATAAATTTGCTATGCCCGGAGATAAATAGTGCATTTATCAATAGAAGCACAAAATATTAAAGATGAAATGTATAACGTACTTCTTTTCCAAACTCATATGCTCGGTCCAAAAGATGAGAATATTCTAGGTCCTCAAAACATTTCTGAAGGGAAGATATCGGTTCATTAAAGTAAACAGGGAGACATACTCGTGTGAGATCCTTTCCCACATTGTCTTTGATCATAGACCAAAGGCTAACCCCTTTCTCTTTTTCGACTGGATCAGGAAGCTTATTTCGTCTCTCAATTTGAGGATATCTGGAATCACAATCTCCTTTATCAGCATGCATCTTTTCCACATTATCAAATTGATTTTCAGTTTCTTTCAGTTTATCTGCATGATCTACTGCAGGTACAGTAAAATACTCTTTTGTATCAAAGAACATGGTTCCATCTTCATGAGAGATTTCCTCAAGCTCTTGCTTCTCTACATTATCAGATGATTCAGTTGTGCTGCATTCTGAGAACCCAAATAAGTGTCAAGCTATAAGAGAGCAGGACAAGAATTAGTAACCTGAAACAGAGCTTAATTATAAGATAATTACTTATCAGTTATCACAGCATTTCAGAACAAACTTGCATTCAAGTTAAATAAAGCGAGAATGATGATGGAAAATAAGAAGACAGGAAATTGCCACTGAAACTTTGGATGATGAGAACATATTTCTTACTCAAGAATGCATAACTAAAACACTATGAAATCAGTTTATCCATAATGTGCCACCATGGATATGACTACAGGTCAATACAAAACAACAAAGACTACCTTTGGTAACACAATTTAATTTTAACAATCCAAATAGGAGTCATGCATTAAGTAAGATGCAGCCCAAGTTACAGATGGTAATGTACCACTATTTCCATGGCCCAAACTGGAATATTCATGCTTCGTCAACTGGTATTCTCCATGAAATCCAGAGGTTTCAGATTCAATATTAGCTGCCTGAACATGCAAAAAATATACAAAAAACAAAATAGTTCACCATAAACAATATAGCTTAGCAAAATAATGCATAGGATAAGTCAGTTACGAATTGATGTGGTATCATGCAATTTCATAAAAGAATCAACAATTTAGAAGATGGGATTACTAAAACCAACAATAAGACGGCATTTTAAAAGATGAGATAATTAAAACACACTGTTTAGCAATCCCACCAATATGATTATTAGAGTTTTATTGATCAGCTAGGGTTTACATTGTCAATAAGGATTTAATGTAAGTTACCATAATCCTTACCAAAAGGAAGGTTAAAAGTGCAACCGAAATATATTACTATGATGATACAAAATGCAATAAACGAATAATACAAGTACAAAGGATACCACATGAGAAAAAATGCGGATTAGAAAAATTTATAACATACAAATTTTACTATTAAATTATAGTGCCAAAGTTTCAATAAAACATTCGACAATGAGAAACAATTGCAACCACAGAACTATTTTTAATTTATCACTACACTAATTACCCTCCATTAGCAATCATCACTTGTATAGCCTAGAGATAACCCATAAGCTCTAATGCATCAAATAACAGAATACATTTGTTTTACTATTGACCAAAAGCTTTGTTATTCATTTCCACTTGCCATCAAAACAATCAAGGATAGTTTTCATTATATCACGTATAAAGATTATTGATACTAATTTTACTAGGCCTCTATACTATCATTTGTGAACAGTATCTGTTCATCCCATGAAGTAAATATTATTCACTTTGAATTCAAGGCTCCAGCTAATTACCAACCTGAGCCTGCCAGAGGCTTGACACCCTCTTAGTACAATACGCCATAGGATTAAAAAAATACACTTTTATCATTTAACTTCATTGAGTGGAACTTGATACTCATCCAAGTCTAACTAATTGATCTTCACTCTAATTCAGAAGGAAGAAATTTAATTTAGCTCACCAAACTATTCAGATTCCAAATTATTAAAAGGGGTGAATAACTAAAGATCAAGCATTTTCATTCAAAGACACATACTAATTACTAAGCTCACACTACCTCCAATTGCCTTAATGTGTCCAGCAAATCAGATCTTTCTTCATGAAGAACTTTAAGTTGCCCTTGTATCTCTGAGAACTCTGAGAGCATAATCTGCTCACAATCCTTCACAAGGTTATCACTGATTCCCTCCTCATGCAAACGTTTCTTGAGCCTATCAGTCGATATAGACAAATCATAGGGTACAAGGGAGAGATTATCGTTTAATGGTCTCAGTGGAAGGATGCTCCTGGTTGATACCAAAGCTTGTATCCAAGCAACCCGATCTTTCTTTGAATCAGTTCTCAAATGAAGGGTCTTTGTAGCAGTAAAAATGTAAAACCGTCTATCATCAGATTTGCTCTCCCGGAATGATGAAATCTGCTACAAGAATTCAAATAAACCCACCATGAGTAATGCAAGAGTTCCATTACTGTGGTATAATCACATAGACCACCAAAATCTTTAATGCCTCATTTCATGATCACATCAAATAAATTCACAGAAGAAATACATGAATGGTACATATTATTAAAGTCGTTTTCCAGAAATAAAAAGGAATAAATGCTATCAATGCATGATGATGCAAGTTGAAAGGTTCAAAATTTAAGCCTTGGGCCACTCGCTGAGGTAGCATTATTGCTGAAAAGTTTCTAAAACCGCCTGAAGAAAAACAAATATCTGTGAAGCTGTACCTCAGCAGGAGGCAAACCGCATTTACCATCAATCCCAGATGATTGCACAAAATAACCCGACTTTTTAAGTCTCTAACAGGAGCAAATTGTTTTAGCAACAAATAAAATAACACCACCACATGAAACAAAAACAAAACTAAAAAGTTGATCACAGAAGCCGATGCTAATTTCTACCTCTTAAGCCCTACAACTGTCCAGGGACATCAAACAAAGGCGATGAATCACTATTTGGATCTACTTTTGCATAGGAGAAAATATACTTCAAAACGATAAGGGAAAGAAATACTATTATATCCTTTCAGTTTTCACGGGTTTCTAAACAGTGCTCCCCAAAAAATTCTATACAATCTTAACGAGGAAAGCCCACCAACTAGCCTCAAGCACCCCACTTTGTCTTTGTTTATTTCAATGTTTACAAACTAGAGAAGAACACGTAAAAAATAACAAAGAAAAAGAAGTTACCTCTCTATTACAAGACAAATAATACAAAACTCAAACAAAGGACGACTATAAACAAAACCCAAATCAACATTTCAGAGAAACACACCTCAATATCCTCATTTTTACTTGTACATGGTCTCTGGTAATGAAAATTTGATTTCAATGAGAATCATTTGAAGTCTCGTAATTTCTTTCACTATCACCTTGTGGGGGCAACCGTATTTGAGACCCCAAAAGGCCAAAACTACATCAGCTGGAAAGCAAAGGGAATCTATTATAAAACGTGGGAGCTAAAGGAAGAGAACGGGAAAAAGAGCAAAAGCAAAAGAAAGAAAGGGGGTCGGGGAAGAGGAAAAAACATCAGACTTCAAGTAGCTTGAATCGACGTTGATGGCTTTAAAAACCTTCAACCATCTATTGAATACCAATTTAAACGATGATGTGACTGACCAGAGCTTAATTCCTAGACCTAAAGCATACGCTATCACAGCCCTCCAAGCCCACCTGCTGATGTGACCCACTATACATAAACAACCAGTTAAAAGAGTAAAGATTATATTAAAATATATTTTTCCTATAGATTTAAGATCCTTTTTACAGGTCAAACAGTAAATTACATGCCGAATAATGCAAGAAACTTGCGGTTCTTGCACTTCTATTTTCTCCTTTTCGTTGCTGTAGCTCAGATATCAAATGACTATTTTTTCACTGATGACTTGTTTTGTTTTTCAGATGAAAAGTTGCAGGGTTAGTAAAATTAGTGTAAAACGACACTCGGTTCATTTTTTGCATCAAACTCCATTAGGAATTATTTCTAGAAAAAATTATATTACCGCCAAAATGGATCGCTCCGTTCATCTGTCTGCTCAATTTTCTTTTTCTTTTTAGTTTGGATGGAACTTTTGAAATTAGATTTTGAATTTTCTGATATGTATACCTTCAAATGAACAATGCCAACGCTTTTCTGGTTCCTCCGTCTACCACTACAACTGTCGATCCTCGAAAGCCGATTGGTCGAGATATCACCGATCCACCTAACGTCATCGGGAGAGGGGATGTTCAGAGTCTCCGGCCGGCGAATCTTCGAGTAAGACAGCATTCCATTACGAAGCAAAAACCACCTGGATCTCCATCCTTTCCCATAATTAGTCCACTTGTAGAGAATTCCAGCGACAGTACCTTCGGATCCTCCCGTCGTCAGCCTCGCCGCATTGCCCGTTTCAGATCCGGAGAAAGCCTCCGCCGGCATGCTCCGAGCCCGAGTCAACGAAATCTCCGGTGACTGGTCGCCGATGCCGGGACTCTCCAACGATATACAACAGAGCGGATGCATTTCCTTCATCCGCATTGTTTTTTTTTTCTTCTCCGATCTCGATCACAACTGAATCAACAAACAAAAACGGTTATAACAAACAAATCAAAATATCAATTATTAACTTGAAAATCAAAGGAAAAAAACCATTACAAAGAAATGTAGTAAATTTGGTTTTAGGGTTCAGATAAGAGATTTTTCTTCTTGGTGGTCGATACAGCTTAATTGAGAGTTTAAGCTTTGTGTTTTGAGCTCTGAAACTGAGAGATCCATAAAGGAAAAAATAAAGAACCTATTTATATAATATAATAGTATTGTTTTTATTAAGAAAATGGTTTTTAAATTTTTCAAAAAGGTAGTGGCAGATTTGTAATTAAGTGGAGAAGAGCTTTTTATCGGGACGGGAGATATCGGTATGAAAAATAAATTCGGGTAAATCTACGGTAGGTATAAGTCATCTCTCAAATTTTATTTTTTTTCTCTCCATTATGGACAGTTATGGATTATTAGGGTCGGTTCGATCGGGTCAGATTTTTAATCGACAAAGACTTGACTCGAAATTCAAAGTCTCCATTTAAACTCGTCTGAATATTAGTTAAATGATACTTCACCTGATCTGAATGTTTGAGTACAAATCTGACTTTGACCAGACCAGATACAAATAAAAAAATTCTTATTTTTATTCAATAAAATAAAGAGATAATTAAAAAATATATAGATATAAAGCATTATAATAATTATCTCTTTTTTATTTGACAAAATAGGGGGAATTATAGTAATTATTTTTGTATATTTAGAATAAAAATATACTATTATATCGAGTAAGGCCGGTGGGATATTTTCACTTTAAACTATAACCCAATCCGACATTATTCTCTATAAAATCCAACCTGAAGCCGGACTTTCTGTAGCGATGTCCCTTTTTTAAGTTCGCTAGAAAGTATTTTTATTTTGTTTTGCTTTGAAAATACTGTCTTCCGTGGGGTTTTTAGAAAAATCGTATTTTATTTAAAAATGGAGTCGCCACCGGCCACTTAGGCATGCCGGACACCATAAAACCAGATATTTTAAAAATGTTGGATTCGGGAGCCGGTTACGGATGGGGAAGGATTAACACCTCCACACCGCCCAAAATTGGTACTTTAATAATTACCGCTTTATCAATATTAGACTTCTGGATTAAAGTGACGATTTAATTAACATTTAATTACATGTGCGAGTAAATTTTAAAAGCCCCGTTATCCGAGAGTAAACGCCCAACCACCATCACTACGCTTGATATTGGCCTCGTTTACGCTCGGATAAAAGGGCACCACATTGACAAAATATATATTCGTTATGCATACTAACATGGCAAATAAATTAAATACAATGCGATAGTATTTATTCAACATAAATAACATAATAAAGTACTAATCCAACATAAATAAAATACTAATCTGAAACATACATAAATAAATAAAAACATAAATGAATAAATACTAACATAATAAAATACTACTCCAACATAAATAAAATACTAATCTGAAACATACATACATAAATATTAATCTAATAGGTAAATAAAAACAAATCTAATGTAAATAAAATATTAATCTAAAACATAAATTTAAAACATAAATAAATACTAATCTAAAGCATAAATAAACATACAAACTAAAAAAGAACACAATTTTAAATTAACTAATACTTCATTAAATCATAAAAATTACAACACAAATAAAAAAGGAAGAAAATATACCTAATTAGGAGCTCGAATAACGAACCCCGACTGAACCCCACCGAGATCTACCACGACCTCTCCAAAAATTAACTAGATCGGACCCAAAATAGGACCCCGATCGAACCGGTTAGGACCAAGGACATTGCCCCGATCCTTGGCTACCCGAGAGCATTGCCCCGGTCCTTGGCAACCCGAGAGCAAAGCTCTCTTATATTGGGCATGCCATGGTCGGCTCTTTGCTGCCCCCAAATTGGCCTCCCCGTGCCTTTATTTATAGGCAAAAGGGAGTGGTTAATAGTGACGTGGCTTAGTTAAAGCCACACGAAAATCATTCATTTTTTCTTTTTTGTATACTTTAATTTATATATAATTTTTTCCACTTTAACTCTCTTTTTTCTTGACCATTTTTTTAATTTTATATTAATAATATTACTATTACAATAATACTAAAAATACTAAAACCCAGACAAAATGAGTGATTACAGTTGCCCCTCTTTGCTTGTTCTTGTGAAACGAGAACAAAACAAAGATCAAAAGTACTCATTTTTGTCCTACTTCCTTGTTTGTAGCTTGGGAGTCACGAGTTCTTCTGGAACCATCTGTTTCTCCTTAGCCGAATCTCTAGGCTCGTAAGTTCTTCCTATATAGAACTTCTTCACCTTCTGGTCTTGGAACTACATGTCCTTCCTATATAGAACATTTCATTCTAACATCTTGAGTCAGGAGTCCATCCTATATAGGACTTTCCACTCTGAGACGCCAAAGCTTGGAGTCATTCCTATATAGAACACTTCGCCTTCAACGCGGTGGGATTTTCCTATATAAAACCTTTTGCGTCACGGATGGATTCTTCTGACTGGAGTTCTTCCTATATAGAACTGCTAGCCTTCAAACCCTGGAGCCGACAGTCCTTCCTATACATAACTTTTAGCTTTTAAAGTCTCAGAGTACGGGTTCTTCCTATATAGAACCTTTCAATACGATAGATCGAAAATATAGACCCTTCCTATATAGAAACTTTATCTTTGAATTTGAGGTTCACGCCATGCTGGCTACCAATCTTTCTAAAAATTTAGGGATTCACACCGAAAATGACCCCCGATCTTTCTGGACTCACGCTACTAAGGCTGTCGAACCTTTTTCAAATTTGGGAATTCACGCCGAAAATGGCCACCGAACTTTATAGACTCACGCTACTAAGGTTGTCGAGGTCTTTTTTCAAATTTGGGGATTCACGCCGAAAACGGCCACCTATCTTTTTGGACTCACGCTACTATGGCTGCCGAAATCTTTCTTCAATTTTGGGGATTCACACCGTCAATGGCTACCGATCTTTCTGGACTTACGCTACTAAGGTTACCGGTCTTTCAAAATTCACGCTGCTAAGGTTGCCGATCTTTCTAGACTCACGCTGCTAAGGCTGCCGATCTTTCTGGATTCATGTTACTAAGGTTGTCAATCTTTATGGACTCACGCTACTAAGGCTGCCGATCTTTCTAGACTCGCGCTGCTAAGACTGCCTACACCTAGCCTTACGCTACTATGGCCGCCGCATCATGCCTGAATGACTTATTGATGGCCCAAAGGACTTATCACCATGCTCGAAAGACATACTGGTGGCCTGAAGGTCTTATCATCATGCCCGGAGGTCTTACTGATGGCCCGAATGACTTAATATAAAGTTTTACGCTACTTTGGCTACCGTCATCTGGCCTCATGCTACTATGGATGCTGTCATCTTTCTTTCTTTAATGAAATCTACTTCTTCAAACTTTTTGAAAATTCTTCAAATACCTATCTAAAACAAACAAACAAAAATTGACATGCCTCTATCTATATGATGCATACAATGTAGTGCTTTCTTCTTCTTCTTCTTTTCTTTTTTTTCTTTTTTCTCTTTTCTTTTCTTTTTTATCTTTCTTTCTCTTTTTTTTCCTCTCTTTTTTTGTTCTACAGTCTTACACCTTGAAAAGGTATTTCCTTAGATTTCTTCATCTCTTTACTTTTTCATTGTATGCTTTTAAATCATCATTTGATCAATCACTTCGAATCTTAATTAACATGCTTTCAAATTTTTCGTGTGGAAGGCTTTCTTATCTTCAGGGTTATCACCTGTCTTCATAAATGATCTTCTGGTCCTTATATTATTCTTATAAGAACCCTTGTCATCTTCTTCGCTTGGCATTGCCCCATTCAATCACGGGCTCCACTGCTTCGAATTTCCTGACCCATTATACAGAGCCTTGATCTATTTCTAATCAGTAAGGTGGGCAAAAATGCTTTCATCCCCTGAGCTCGTCTTTGATCTTCTCGTAGCATTTCGATGGGAACTAACTCTCGATCCCTATGCTTTAAATCTCATCATCATTCATTTTTAAAGTAATGCAAAAGGCAATTTACGTGTGTATTTATTAATACAAAAAATAGTGATTGTTTGAAAAAATAACAGTCATTTTGAAAATCACAACTTGGAAGGAATGCCAAACATTTTAAAAACATTGTTTGGAACAAATGGTAAACATATTTTTTCTTTTTTTTTTCTTTTTTTCTTCTTTTTTTAAGCCAAACATTTTTGAAAATTAATGTTTAGAGAATGATAAACAAAATTCAAAGTATATTACCAAACATTTTAAAAACTAATGTTTAGGGGAAATGGTAAACATCAAAACTTTGGGGAAAAATGTCAAACCTTTTAAAACATGTTTGCCCTCAAAATATCAAACACCATAGCACATCTGCTTCAAATTGTCAGAGATCAACTCTAATGAAGTGCATATTTAGAGAATCTTGGCTATTGTGGAGATATACGCAAATGTATAATTTCTTTTAGTCTATTAGGCTTTCAAGAGGCACAATCTCATACCTAATTTCTAACCCATTTAAGGTGGCTCTCTTAATCTCACTAACTCAACATGCCTCATTGTTCCCTCATTTGGGTGTCGATCAAGCACTTCAAAGTTTGATATTCCTTGAAGCAAGGTTAACCCTTATAGGCAGAATGAAATCTGAAGACATTCTCATTCAACTTAGATATCTATGGATGATCAGAATGGTCTTTGGAGGCTTGTAATGTAGGGCTTTGGTTCATGGTTAGACGAAGCTATATCTCTGTGCTCGTATGATCTGGATATGCTCACATAGAGTATTCTTTTTTTCTTTTCCTTCCTTTTTTTCAGGATCACTCTAAACTGCCCGTTTTCGGGTTTTCACCTTAGAGTTCATTTCCTCACTCTCTTTCTTTTGATCCGCCTTACATTCTGTTGTGTATTGATGCTTATTTTCCGTAAAAAATGATTGATCCTCCAAAGTTCCTTGAATGAAGGATTATGTACATTTCTGGAATTCTTGTGATTGGTATGCCCATATGAAATGTTCCTCTTTTTTTTTCTTTTTTTCTTTTCTCTTTCTTTATTTTATTTGGATCGCTCTAGACTGCTCATCTTTGGGTTTTCACCCTAGAGTTCACTTCCTTCTTCTGTATCTTCATATTAGTGTATTTTGGTTGGATATTGATGCCAACATGATCAGGCAGACTACTCTATCCTCTTCATTTTTGGAATCGTTCTAGACTGCCCATTTTTGGGTTTTCACCCTAAAGGTCATCCATTTTCAAAATTGGCAATCTTTGGGCCAACTTGTGTTGACTTGGCTTCAATTCAAGCTTCTATACAAATCTTTAAAATTGTGGATTCTTTATGTATCTCTTGCTCATTTCTTACAGTTGAAGTCTTGATCTTGTATTGTTTGATCTGTGTGTGAAGTATATACAATATTTTCCTTTTGTCTTTTTTCTTTTTTTTTCTTTTTTTTCTCTTTTTTTCTCTTCTAAGGGAATTCAACTCATCACAGTCCTTTGTCTCGAGGATAATGATGGAGCATACAACAGAACCCTGAGTTACTCGGCATAGTCATGATTTGAATATATCACTCATGTAGCTACTCCACTTTCAACTTAAAAGATGGATGGAGCATACACCATCTTCTGAGCTTTTCACTGCAGCGGAGTACCCCAGAAAATTCTACTCATTTCTCTCTTTTTTAAACACTCTTATCTAGGAATACCTTTTAGTAAACCCAAACAGTGGAGTGTAATCTCTTTTCTTTTTTTTCTTTTTTTCGTTTTTTCCCTTTTTTTCTTTCTCTTTTTTTAGACCGTCTATTTTGGGTTTTCAGCCTAGAGTATCTTTCCTCTTATTCGAGTCAGTGGATGTATTCTCGAATCAAACTGTATCTATACCGGACATTGTCGCTTGGTCCTGCTTTGACGTAATCAATTCTACCCAGCTCTTCTAAACTGGCGCCTATCGAATGGTAGAGTCTTCATGTATCTTCTTCTTACACTATTTAACTTAGTGTACTTGCTCTTGATTGCTTCCGCCTTCTGATTGCCATTTCTTATGTTTCTTGGTTTATTTTCTGAGCATAAACTTGTCTTCATCCATTTTCTTCTGGTAGTTCTATGACCTTCATGTCCAATCTATCTGGTTCCATCTCTTTCTCTTAGTAAAGTGAAAGAATATCATTCGTCCTTCCATTCATAGATGTCCTGAGAAAGCCTTCAGGGGGTAAAGGTTTATGGTTAATTCTCGATTTAAGGATCTTAAACGACAAGTGCCTGAGAAGGAAAATTCCTAAAATGGGAACTGCCCATTGTCTAAACATTCACTTTGTTCCTCTATTGGCCTAAGTGGATTAACGGATACTCACATTTGCAATATCCTCCCAACTTTCAACTTCTTCTAAATATAAGCAACTTAGAGTTCATTTTCGAATTTGAACCACATGTATTCTTGCATTTGAGATTCAAGAACCTGGTATAGAAATGATATATACATATGTCCATTCAAATGTGTATAAAAAATCAAAAACTACCTCATAACAATGAATGAAATGTTTAAAGAATCAAAGAATGCAAAAATGCTTTCTAAATAAAAATGTAAAAAAAATATCTGTTTGAGAGTTTTTTTCTTCAAAACATTGAGAATTTCTTTGTGAACTGATGGGAAAACCATAAGGACCTTCGGACTACCTCCCGAGTACTAACTCATTCTGGCCCTTTCAATATAGTGTAGGCTTGCCATTTCTTTTGTTTTTCCTTGCTGGATCAATTATTGAGTTAGGACTCATTTTCCAACCAGCTTCTGGATTTCTTGGTGCCATGCTCCAATGCCGCCACATAAAACCCATATGCGTTGTTCACGTCAAAGTTGTGGGCAAATGTGTCAGGTGTAATATTCATCGCCCTAGGGGTGAGCTGCTAACCTTCGACCAAATGAGAAAATATGTCTGAAATGAGTACCCTAAATATTTTCAGACTTGCTCGATGAATTTCCCTCAGTGATTCGGAGGGATTATCAGACCTCATTCTCTTACCGTTATGAGAATCTTGAAAGTGGTACCCATTTATCTCTTTCTTTTCTTCTACTCCTAGGTAGGTCTGGTCTTAAGTCCCGGAGTGTATGTTCGATTCTCCCTCCGACTGTCATGAAGTCCTCAAAGTTGGCCTTCATTTTGCCGAGCATTTTATCAAAGAAGAAATATGAAATGTGACATGAAATATGGAAGTCACTTTCCTCTTCGTCTACATGAGGTTGCACCTGGGTCGCTAAACACAGCCACCTCAAAGCACATTCCTTGAAGATTTCATCAGGTTTCATCTTCGTACCCTGGAGATACTGACGACGTGGTAATAGGCCCAAAGTATATTTATATCGGCCCAAAAAGGCATCGGCTAAGTCTCCTCACGACTAAACTTGGTCTCTACTCAAACAGTTATACCATACCACGGTGGATCCTGCTAGACTGTCGTGGAAGCAGTGGAACAGTAATTTTTCATTCTTAATGCAGCCCTCCATCTTTTTACAGAACATGGTTAGGTGAATCTTGGGGCATCTTGTTCCGTTATCATGCGCAAATCTGGGAATCTTTGAAATCTGAAGGAATGACCAAATCAGGGTTTAAAAAGAGTTTTCTTGCATCGATGGCATCAAACTTCTTCTCTTTTTTCCCTCGAGCCTATCTTTTAACTGCTCGAATCTTGATCTTTGAGTGTGTTCAATTCTTTTATTCACGATAAAACTCTAATTGGTCTCTAGATTACTCCCCAAAAATTTTATGCAAGGTAATGATAATGTTATATAAAACATGCCATGACTGTACAATGTAATGCAATGCAATGCATGAATGCAAATACGGTGTTGATTCTCGAACAATCCTTAAAAGACTTTCATTCAATAGAAAAATGTCTGGTTGCAAGAAACTAATAATGAATTACAGGTAACGATTAGCTTACTTCTGGAGATCTTGACTTCGGGAAGCAAAACTCGTGTTCCACGTTTCGACGTCGTCTTTAGGATGATGGGTGACCTTGTCTTCTCCTCTTGTGACGTCATGATCTTCATGCTTTGGCTTCTAAAAAACATTGGCAAGTGTAGGCATAATGCAGACAAGAGTTTCTTCTTCGGTTGATCTGGGTGCAAACAAACCGATCTTCGAATAATGCGTCTAAATAGGGTTGGATCCTAGCAGTCAAAAAGGGTCTACTTAAAGTCTTCAAAACTTTTGGGTTTACATTAAAATTCTCAAAGATCATTTGGTTTAAAGATTTCCCCTTTTTATTATCAAAAAGTTTTAACTTACTTAGAAAAAGAAACTTTTAGTTTTTTTAGAGTTTTAGGAGGGAAAAGAATTCAAAACACAATAATAATATTTTCATTTTTTTTGAATTTGTTAAATTAAAATCTTTGAGATTTTTATAAAGGGTTAAATGTGAAGATTTTAAAATTAATGTTATGTAGTCCCCACTGGATCCTCTGCGTCGCACGTGCCTTACTATCGGACCGTCTTTTTTTCTCGATTGGTCTTTGCTCGATCCAGCTAGACACTGTAGTATTATCGTTTTCGGTAAAGCAGACTTTTTTCTATTTTGAATGCCTTTTAAATGAATTATTCTTGAATCAATATCATGATATGATATGAAATGAATGCAAATAAAGGCATTGATTCTGCTGATAATCACTCTTTCGAACGACTTTCATAGGAATTAAAGGGTCCAAATTCTGAAGCTAGAAAAGTAGACTTCTACAGATATGCCCTTTTTCATGTCTTCGGGTCATACTCAAAGAAACTGAAAGTTTTGGTTAATATTGCCGGTACCACATTCGATTTCCTCCTCATGCGCTCAAATAGATCTAAGATAGCTACATCGATGTTTCTGAATACCCTCGGAAAGCTGATCAAACCCTACATCCCTAAAGATAACATGCCTATCATCATCGCCTCATCTGAGTGTGCGGGTATGATGTCTCGGATACACTCACATGCATAGGCTGGGCTGTCTCCTCGACTCTGAATCAGGCCGTTGACCCAATCGTCACTCATCTTGGCAAAGGTTTTGAACTTCAATGGATAATTCTAGTTCCTTGGCGGCTTCGTATAGATCCAATCTTTTTGAACACTCTTCTTGTTGAGCAAGGCTATGTACTCTTCTACCGTGGGTATCATGTCATGTCCGTTGAAGGTAAAGCAGCAAAAAATGAGATTCCAAAACTGGACAATGGCTCGGAGTAAAGGCTAATTGACTCGAGCATACATTAGCTGGGCTATGTCGCCATAACTGTCGGAGAACATGTCATGTAGTCTTCGGTCTCATCTTTCCTAAATCTCTTTAAGCTCCCACAGATCATTCTGTTGTAGGCTCTCATGTGTATACTTTGGCACTACACGCTTGCTCGGTAAACTGTTACCTCAGACCCGTTGATTAACCTCTGACCAATGTCGCACGACTAGGTTGACGTCGTCATTCTTAAGATACCTTTTTTCCATAATGAAATATTTTCTGATCGGGCAAATCACTTGAATCAACACCTTTATGTAATGTGGATGCAATGATAATGCAACAAAAGTATGTGTAAAATAAAAATAAAATAAAACACAAAAAGAAATGAGTTAGTACCGGATAAAAATAATAAATACATAAATAAAAGGTAAATTTAAATAAGATAAACAAACAAAACAACCTTATTTAATCCCGTCTAAAACACCTAGGTTATCCGCATGGCTCTAAAAGGGTGGGCTTTCTATATTCTCTACATGCAGTTTTGGTGCTAAGAGGTACCCGAATTGTCCTTGCTATCCCCTACTAAGAGGAGCAAGGCCCCCGATCATCACCCATTATAGGCTCCTTTCAACCGGGTTCAATTCAGGGGGACCCATTTGCTTATGCCCCTACGAAGGAATGATATCCTCACGAAAGCATAAGGTACTCGAGCCCTGAAGGTACTTGCTAGGCCCATACGGAGGAACGATATCCTCACGAAAGCATTAAAGTTTTCCCCCACTTAAAAAGACAGGTTTATATGCCAAGTTTTAAATGCATTAAAATAAACGCGCAATTATAATCGAATGTTACTTTAATAGTCACTTTAATCCAGAACTTCCGATATTAGTAAAGCGGTAATTATTTTGAAAAAGCTTGACTCTTATTTGTTTTTTTTTAAAAAACAAAAATTGTCCCAGAGGAGTTGCCATCTGTAGCGATGTCCCTTTTTTAAGTTCGCTAAAAAGTATTTTTATTTTGTTTTGCTTTGAAAATACTCTTCCGTGGGGTTTTTAGAAAAACCATATTTTATTTAAAAATAGAGTCGCCACCGGCCACTTAGGTAGGCCGGACACCATAAAACTAGAGATTTTAAAAATGTTGGATTCGGGAGCCGGTTACGGATGGGGAAGGATTAGCACCCCCACACCGTCCAAAATTGGTACTTTAATAATTACCGCTTTATTAATATTAGACTTTCTGGATTAAAGTGACGATTTAATTAACATTTAATTACATGTGCGAGTAAATTTTAAAAGCCACGTTATCCAAGAGTAAACGCCCAACCACCATCACTATGCCTGATACTGGCCCCGTTTACGCTCGGATAGAAAGGCACCGCATTGACAATATATATCCGTTATGAATACTAACATGGAAAATAAATTAAATACAATGCGATAAAAATTAAAAACATAAATGAATAAATACCAACATAATAAAATACTAATCCAACATAAATAAAATACTAATCTGAAACATACATACATAAATATTAATCTAAAACATAAATAAATACTAATCTAAAACATAAATAAACATACAAACTAAAAAAGAACACAATTTTAAATTAACTAATACTTTATTAAATCATAAAAGTTACAACGCAAATAAAAAGATAAGAAAATATACCTAACTAGGAGCTCGAATGATGAACTCCGACTGAACCCCACCGAGATCTACCACGACCTCTCCAAAAATTAATTAGATCGGACCCAAAATAAGACTCCGATCGAACCGGTTAGGACTGAAGGCATTGCCTCGGTCCTTGGCTATCCGAGAGCAAAGCTCTCTTATATTGGGCATGCCATGGTCGGCTCTTTGCTGCCCTCAAATTGGCCTCCCCATGCCTTTATTTAGCAAAAGGGGTGGTTAATGGTGACGTGCCTTAGTTAAAGCAACATGAAAATTATTCATTTTTTCTTTTTTTTTTACACTTTAATTTATATATTATTTTTTTCACTTTAGCTCTCTTTTTTTACCCCTTTTTTTATCATTTTTTAAAATTTTATATTAATAATATTACTATTACAATAATACTAAAAATACTAAAACTCTGGAAAAAAAAATAATTACACTTTCAAAAAAAATGAGTCAAATGACCATCCTTATTTTTCACCTATAAATAAAAAAACATTGAATATTTAAGCATGTTCGATCTTATATCTTCTTTTATATTATAGATGCAACATACTAATCAAGCTAAATTCAAATTTTAAAACTTACTTTATCGTTGTTAATACTTAATATTATGGATTCGTTATAAAATAATTGTTTGATTGCTGGATTTCGTTACATTAATAATATAACACATACACATGAACAAAAAATCAGTTTCTAACATTATAACTAATAATATATCAGTTTAATTAATCAAAATTGTTCCTATCAACCCCGGTACCAAAGTCCGGCTTTTTCTTCATCGGATCCTATTCACTGGAAGGACAAAATTCGGAACTTTTTTACACGCAGTCAGCTTATTTTTGATAAGATCTTATAGTCTGACTGTTCGTTCAAGCTCTAACAGAAATATGTTGTTCTTTTTTTTTATATCAAGGGGTTAATGTTCTAAAAATAGTTGGTAATGGTTCGGGGACCTCATACTAATGATGGTTAAATGAATCGGATTCGACGAATTTCGATCCGACCTAATTTTATATGGTTGTTTTTTTAGTCCGATCCGAGCATGACCATCTCTATCTCATGCTCGTATTCTTTTCTTCATTACCGATTGCTAGCTATTTGGAAAATACATGAAGCTTCTACTTGAGCTCAATCTCAACTTCAGCTCGTGATTTATCTTCACTAACCTTGATCGCCATGTTGGAAGTTGGAACATTCTTGTGAATACCTCGAGCTCGAAAACTGCACCATTGTCCGTTTAGACATGAGGTCTCTTAGTCTACTTTAGTATTAGAGTTGTAACGTTTGCACATAGACTTGACCCGAAACAACTTCTTCTACAACTTTGGTGCTCTATTTCACCATGTCTTCCTTTGGCCGCAGAGCTCTGGTGTTCATTCAAGCCATTTAACTCATTTTTCGAATTCGGATCACTCATTATTCACAGGAGTGAGGGGACCTCTGGGAAATAGCGGTGCTGAGAATGCATTTATAAGCTTGAAAGCACTGCGCAGCGTTCTCAGAAATCACTCGAACTTGGATCACTTCCCTTTTGACTTTTCAATGGGAGTTGTGGAGTGATCCAAAATTTGAGGGACTTTTTGCGAAGTAATTCTTAAGAACTTCCGATTAAATAAATGAAGAAACAATTCAGTCTTGAAAGTGACAAATCAATGCCTAAAATTAATTATTTTGAAACAAAATCTCGAGTTATTGACCGACTCAAACCTTCTCATCATTTCTATTACTGAAATAGTAATAAATGGATTTTGTCAATTAATGTTTATATTTTTCATTAATTAAAAAAATTATATTTCTTTGTCATTCTTTTATTTACTATAAACATTTGGATGTAATATAATATAGGGATAAATCTTAAATCTGTGATGTTTTTTTAATGTGTAATTATGTGTATAAGCTTTGATTTTGTGTATTATATATTTAATTTTGATTTGATTCATTTTTTGCAAATTACCACTACAATTATTAATAGAGTATTATTTTATGGTGATTACAGGATACTATCTGTTCATACATATTCTTAATCATTTGACAATGCAAATACACCTTGCAGACAAAGTGACTTGAACTCGGATCTCTTAAAATAAACATTATCCGTTTTTCACCGGGACTAGTTTTTGGGTTCACAAATGATTATATTAATTTAATACAAAAATAAATACATTTATTTATTTTTTAAAATGTCTATAATTGAATCAAAATAAAAGTTTTATGTGTACAACTAAACAAAAGTAAAAATTTTCGTATGCGTAATTGCACTAATCAAAGTTTATGTATCAAGTTCACATTAAGACAAAGTTATGTATAAATTTAATATTTATCTTTATAATATAAAATAAAATATCTTTTTTTTCATTCATTATTTAGTTTACATGACAAAATCATTAATTTATTTCTAATCACTTGTCTCTTATCTACAAAACTTGTTTAACGAGTAAGCTAATTAAACTAATTAAATATGTGATGTTTGGTAAGAAGGAAATAAATGATTGGTCCAATAATTAATTAGGTTTGCAATTTCATCACCTTTATTTTCATATATGTTGCTAATCATTGAGGAAGACTGTGTATAATTTTCTATGGTTGAGTTTGTTTTCTTTCTTATACAATTATTGGCAAGAAAAGAGGATAAGAGAATAAACAAAGCAACAAAATTTTGTAATTCACATGGAAATTTCAACCCTTAAATCACATATTTAGGGAGTTTAAATAAAGAAGTATTGTATGTTGTATAAGGAACTTCCCATTAATCATGTATTAATTTCAACTATGACTTCTTTAATTGTTTTTTTACATGAAAATTCATTTGACATTTGTTCAATTAAATGATTATATTCTATTTTTAAATGTAATTATATAAAAATAATAATTAATTATTATGTATCAACTGAAATTAACCGGCATTGACCAAAATAAATTGAAACACACTGAAATGATCGACACTTTAATTTTTTTTAATTAAAACAGTATTTCAATTATTTGATACTGATATAAGACCGATAAATTATTGACCAATGTATTACATACTTCTATTTTATGGAAATTGTCGTCCATGACTTATTGTCATGGTCATGTCTAATATTATTTCTCATTATTTTTACTAACACATGAAACTGAAAATTGTCATTATAATTATTAGAGAAAACTATATATTTAGTACATCAACTATCATCGCGTTATTATTTTGGTACCCCAACTATTTTTTTATGTAAAATAGTACTTAACGTATGTTTTTGTTTTGTTTTGATACCCCAGGCGTTAAAAATTAATGGGCATGATGACGTGGCTTGGTGTAATCATAGTTTTAATCCAAAATACTTATATATATTATCAATTTAGTCCAAAATCCATCAATTTAAAAGATCATCTTAATTTTGGGGGAATTTTGTCTCACCCCTCGTATTCTCGTCGGTATCCCGATCGTGGGGCTTGAGTCCTCCAATAGACCCCGCATTAGCCCCTTATTGATTCGCAACTCCTAAAATTTTTATTGTTCCTAATTTGTTTTTTAAACTCCAAAACTTAAAAAAAGTGTTCGACTAGAAGAAGAATAAAAAATGAGGAACTTACAATTTTATTCCAAAAATTAAAATAGTGTTTAAATTGATAGAATTTTAGACTAAATTGATAGATTGCATAAGTTTTTGGACTAAAACTATTATTAACCCAAGCCACGTCACTATTTTTGTTAATTTTAAGCGGCTGGGGTACCAAAATAAAAACGTAGCGTCATGTACTATTTGCCAAAAATAATAGTTGGGATAACAAAACAATAACATGGGTATAATTAGAATACTAAATATGTAGTTTTCCCTAATTATTATCGTGCACATAAATAAAATCTGTCAACACATACTTGCTAATTTGGCGAGTCAATGTTATAAAAAAAATGTTAAAATAGTTTGCTATTTGTTGAAAATGTCTTAGATTAAATCCGAATTTCAAAACAGTTAAACTTTAATAATAAAAAATCCCAAATCTAAATTTTAGACCTAAAAAGGTATTCTTTAACACTTTTCAACACATTAAGGTTTTTTTTTTCTAAAATAAACACAAACACATTAAAGGTTTTTATATTATTTTAAAGTTTGAATCTTAACATTTATGTCACAACAATCTGTAATGACAAACATGACATAGTGAATTAAGATGTGATTACACTCTACCAATGAAACATATATAGTAAATTAAAATTTATTATAATCGTGATTACAATTTTATACAATTACTCTATAATATCCGAACACGCTACGAACTAGGAAGCGTACATTACTATATAAAAACATATTATCCCGAATTTGATCCGATTCAAATCAAAACGGACCAACGGGACCAAAAACATTATAAAAAAGAATAATCCAACGGAATAGTTGAATGCAGAAGCAAAACAGTACTAAGCTGAAGCTAGGGAGCTAATGCATATCAAATCACAAACAAACAAGCCTTAAAAAAGTAATGGTGTCAAGTCTTGGAGAGACCATATATACATGTGGATGTTTGTATTAGGGCACGTTAATCCCCTAGTTGATATGTGCCCACCTGATGGAGAGAGCATTACATTGTCCCGATCGTAAGTCGCTTCTAATAAGCAAGCAAAACACCTCAACTTTATACCCTTTGAAACCTTGTCACAATTATTAAGGGGACATTATAAATATCTAAAACCCCACTTTGAATCTTGTTTTGATGTATGAAAAAAGTGCATAACTTATCTTATCCTTTTTGAAAAGATTGCATATAATTTAGTGTTTTGATTTAATTGAAGGGCACAATTTCTTTAGCTTTTCATTGTTGAAATGTGCAAGGTTTTCCCCCTTTAATGTTCAATTTATAATTTATAAAGATCAATTTTTGAGGTTTGCAGTTGTTCGTTCTAATAATGTACGTTACTATTATACTCAATACTTGTGGATACAAATTTGTTTGTGTTATGCTAAGAGTTTTGAAATAATGAAGGCTTTAAAGTTTTTGGTGGGGATCCACAAACATTTTAATTAGGTTTTTTATATAGAAAAAATTTTGATATACATGTCTGTAAACTAAAGTTTACACAAGTTTTTAGTTTTAAGGGTTAGAGATTTGGGTTTTAGTGTTTAAAATTTAAAGTTAGTGTTTAGACTATAGAATATATGATTTAGAGTTTAGGGTTAGAAATTTAAGATTTGAGCTTTATATTGTAAAATAAATTTTACACAGCATAAATTTTACACTTTTGATATCGTAATCTTTTAATATTTTTTGTCAAGATAATTAATGGGTTAATTGTGGTTTTAATCCTTTAACTTTAATTTAACATAATTTATTTTTATATTTTATAATATTATTAGTAGCCTCAAATTAATAACACCATTAGTTGATACAATTAAAGTAATGACATAAATTGTGTGTACATTATCAGAGAGTTAAAAATATCTATGATCAGATGTTACTTTATAATTATTTTTAAATTATTTTAAAAAATAATTACATGAATTTTAAACATAACTTTAGAAATTCGAGTGATGTATAAATTTACTATCGGTTAAATATAATTAATGATTAATGGATTTCCACGTGCCTTGACTATGCGACCAAATAACAATTCAGAAGATCCATCTATATCACCATTTCTGATGGTAGTAACGAACAGTGTTATCATTTTAAATATACTAATATCATTATAAAAGTAGAGATATCAAATCATATTAAATTAAAGTATAAGGATTACTATTAAAAAAAGTATAAGGATTAAATCACAAATTTCAACAAAAGTAGAGGGGCTAAAATCAATAAAAGTTGTTTGTATGAATAAGACACGTTATATATATTTTTAAAAAATACATTTAAATTTTAAAAATAAAATTATAAAAAACAATGATAGTAAACCTCAAACATAAACGGTAAAATAAATATAAAAGATTAAAAAAACAATCCTTAAATCAAATGTTTGAAATTGCAATTAAATGAAATAAAAAAATAAACCTAAAAAAGGCAAAAGCGAGAATTGTGGCAGTGGTTTAGTGTTGATATTAAATGGCTTGTTTAGAAGAAAAAATGTTTACAAATTCGTATGTATATATATAATCTATTTCACACATTCAACGAAAAATGTGTAAAATTTTAAAAATAATTATCTTGTGTAAGTGAATTTTGATCTATTTATATATAGGGTAATTGTTTTACACACTGACAACGAAAATTAAAATTTTTTACAATCGCTTTAATTTTAAGATTTAGAGATTTAATTTAACGTGTAGAGACTAGAGATTTAAGTTTAGGGTTTAAATTTAGTGTTTAGAGTTAGAATTTAACATCTTAGTTTTAGTTTTTACTGCCAATATTTTGAATATATATGGGATGAGATTCAATTACACTATGTAAAATTCAATTAGTTTTACACTAATACATGTGCAGTAGATGAGTAAAATAAATGGATGAGATTAGAAGTAGAATATGAGAATATTATCACTTAAAAAAGAGAGAGTAAGAAGTTAATATTATCAGTCCATTTTACTCATCTAATGACTATAAATTAATATAAAATTAATTAAATTTTATATTATATAAGTGAATCTTAACCCTATATATATATTATTTTACGTGAGCATCTTGATATAAACTAAAGCATATGACCTTTTAGTTTGTACGTACGTGTTAATGGGGGGCAAAAAGCGAGGATCATCATTTCCGAGTTAAATGGGAATATAATAATATTTTACAATAATATATAATTGCAATATATTAGGCCTTTTCTGCATTATCTGTTCTTGCTTGTCTTCCAAGTGATTCAAAAAGCTTCTAACACTCATGTGATGCAGATTTATTATTGTCTAAGTTTGAATTTTCTCTTTCTTTTTTCATTTTCAAAGTATATCTTCTTTTGTAAAATAGTTTTTTAAAAATGATATCAGCTAAAAAATTAAATATTTATAAAATTTAAAACTTAGAAGACATTTAACTAAGTTAATGGTTATTTCAGGATAGCATTGATGGTCCAGATTAGCTATGTAACTTAGCTTAGGTTTCTCCTATTCTCTGAATATTAAAAAATGGTTTAAGAGTATTCAGAGCCCTTAAAAAATAAAAATAAAAACAATTAAACTTTTAATTTTTTGTATTTAATTATTCTCCTAAACCCTTAAATTAAATTAATTAAGTTTTTTTAAACTAATTTTGACATTATTTTTTTACGATTTTTTCTTAAAATATTTCTATCACGTAACATATTACAGCACTGTCATATGACATTTACAATTTTTTTAGAAATTATTTTTTTACCATTTTTATACATTTTTAAGAATTTTTTAAGAATTTTTTAAATAAAATAAAAAATTCGAAAATATCAAGTGGCAACACTGTAAAATAATATTTTGCACAAACTGATCCAAAATATTGTTAAATTTAAGAGTTAACGTTGGTCAAATGAGTGAATTAATGAATTTTTGAAGTATAAGAACTTAATGCGATGCAAAAAAATAGAGACTTAATTGATTTTTTCAAAAGTTTAAGGGTTTATGATACCCTTAAGACAAAAAAAAGTTAATGGTTAGACTAATGGAGAGATCTAGTTGATACATTCAGGGTAAAGCCCTAGGAACTTAGAGGACAACCAAAAATAATATTTTGAAGGCTCATGTTTTAAATTTGAAACTAATTTAGAATTTGGGTTATAATTTAAAGATGTAAATATAATAAAAAAAATGTGATTCTAGAAAATAACAGACAAAGACTAAGAAAATTGAACAGATACTACTTTGTAATCACACTAGCATATTCAAAAAAAAAACATAGAAAGAATTTAGAGAAAAAATAGTATATCAATTATTAGTTGGTCTAGTATAATAAAACTTTAAACCCATTAAACATTATTCGAATTTTAAATTTTAGTATTGAGAATAAAAAAAAAGTTGAATTGGAACCAATAATTCTAAAAAATGACACTAGAACTTTAAGTAAAGCAATTGAATGGAATATTCCTAAAATAATATTATCCTCAAAGGCAACGTCGTACCTTTAATTGTAGGGAAGACGAGGGCTGGAACATTGCCGTTCTGCTAAGTAGGGTAAAAGTCACGGCTCTCGTGATATTTAAATAACCTGAAAGATTTATATATTTAATGTATCTATAGTTAGGGATGAACTGAGACGTGTTAGGGACAGTTACTTTCTAAAAAATTTAAATTTATAATTAATGAGGGTTGGTCTAAATAGTAAGCAGTTCGGTATTGTTTAAATATGTCTCGAATTTGAAGCATTGTGTATGTAGAAAATACCTGTTAGGAGACTCATCCATCAAAACTAGGTGTGCGAAGCGGGTCGTTTTGGATTAGTCAAGGCAACAAAAAAAATTAAATTTTTATATATTTTAGAAATTTTCTTTATACTTTATATCGATGGTCTAATCCTACACCTCTAAAATTTTTAAATTCATGTATAATTTTAATAAATATAAAAATTCACACCCTTAACATAAAATTTTACGTTTGTTCATATCTATAATGTGTAATTTTATTCATTGTCGCTCAATTAAATGATGATAGATTGTTTAATTTTTAAATTAATATTATTTTTAATAGTATATCACTTCCTTATTCTCTAACAACATATAAAACGATGCACTTTTAGTACATCAAATATTAACAAATCATGTCATATAACAAATCATGTAGATGTACCTAAATCTTAAAAGAGATATTTAAAGGTGAAAACTTGAGGCCAGCGATGGATTGAGATTATTTTATTCTTCTCATTTCCCTTGGTGGGGACTCCTAAGCCTGCAACATCGCCCTTCATTTCATAAACTTTTGAATAATACCCTAAAAACAAGTGGCCATGTCAAAAAGATGAAGAAAATTATAACCATATGTTGCTTGTTTTTTTTTTAAAAAAAGTTATTTGTGTTAGATCATACTTAAATATAAAATATGTATTTATAAATATTTTAATTACGAATTCAGCTTTAAAATATTCTTTCAAAATCATCATGAGCTTAGAAAGGTTGAAGTTTATGTATGTTATACTTCTGGATATAACGTTTCCGGAATTCGTAAGCCTTTACCTTTGGCATTCGTCTCTGAAATTTATATGTTTCCGCTGCAGCTTTTCCGGAGCTTTTATTATCTTTACTGTCAAACATGTGAGGTATTAGGGGTGTGCAAAATAAACCATAATCGTTAATCGGTATAACCGTTTATTTTATAAGTTAATTAATCTAACCGTTAAGGCTAAACGATTTCGATTAATCGAACTGTTAAAAAAATGATTAATGATTAACCTATAAGTACTTTTTTAATTAAGTATGAAGTTTATATTTAAAATCTCTCAATTTTAGAGTTTTTTTAAATTTTAATACGATATCTATCGAAGAGATATATTTATTATTCTAAAAAGAAATTATGAACATTTGAAAAGAAAATTGTAATAGGTTACAGGTTAACCTGTAACCAAACCGCTTCTTAACTATTAACCTCTATAATGGTTAACCTTTTTAAAAATTTACGGTTAATCATTTCTTAACGGTTATTAATGGTTAGGTTACAGTTAATAACCGCTATAATGGTTAAGCAACTGTTTAAACTAAACAGTATGGTTAACCTATCATGAATATCCCTATGAGGCACCATGGCTTTCGGAGTTCTTTCGTAAGCCTTGATATGAGAACTATCAACTCAACTTAAACTAGTAACTCAATCTATTGCTTGACAGTCGAGTTTACTCTGACAGCCCATTGATAGCCGTCGTGACGATAAGCTTGACACCTTCACTCATCAAAATCCACTGTCCATTATAAATATCCCACATCATCAGCAACTAAGGGGGTCGATTAAAGGTTGAACCAAGATGTCAGCACCTTTCTCTCTCCTATTTTTATCTCCTTCTCCGACTGTTATATTGTTTGCGACTCTCCAGCACAAATCAATAAAGAAGAATCATTTAAAATCGCCATCAACCACCATAGTCTTCTTTTCCACCTCCTTGTATGATGTCTACTATTTTAGGCATCAACAATGTACAAAACTTGAATTACTCAGAATCTCTTCAACTTAAATCAGAAATAATTACACTTAAAACATTGTGAGAAAGCAACTATGGTGGTCGGAGATGATAATGAACGACAGTAAATGTGAGTGAGGAAGGTGAACGATGGTTAAGGTTAGAGGAATAACAAAATTTCAGAGAAAATGAATATCTGACTTTTATTAAAAAATGGATCTAATTGGGTAAATCAACACATTACAGCTAGTAGGCTTATATATAGCCCAAGTCCAACTAACTCAACAAACTAACAGCCCACAAACTAACTCAACTTACTAACTAACGCTTAATATGTAATCTTCTAACATTCTCCCTGCTTTCTCAAACCTTTTTGAACTTTTCAAATTGATGATATCCAAACAAACATATTGAAATCAGGGCCGTCGCTGGCCAAGCAATAGGTGCAAAAATTTAAAAGTATAGTTTTTTAGTTTTTACGGGTGGATGAAAAAAACCAATTATGAATATATATATATATAGCTGGATAAGTTTTGAGGGCTCCAATAACAAGTATTAAGAAAAAATTAAATCGTAAGGGTATGCTCATGTTAATAAATATTGGGGGAACTCGCGCCCTTAATAATAAGTATTAAAATAATTTAATTTTTAAGAGCATGCTTGTAATAACAAATATTAAAATTTAATTTTTTTTAATACTTGTTATTAGGGACCTATTTTTTCCACTATTTATTATTATGAGCATACTCTTAAATTTTTTTTTCAATACTTGTTATTATAGACACTCTTAAAATTTATTTTTTTCAATACTTGATATTATAGTCATGTATTTAAATAGGGGTATGTAACCGGAACAGAGATCGTTATATAGCGGTAGAGACACCATCCAAAACCACAATCCCTGCAACCATTATGTCCACAATAGTATATGCTATTAAAAAATTTTACAATTGCGATACCCGCAGTGATAGAAATAACATTCGTTATGTCTGCAACCGTGATAAACGCATCATGACCGAATATACGATCACAACTACAATTTAAATCCTTAATTTGGGGCCCAATTTTTAAGTTCGGCCTAGGGCCACTAAAAATATGAGGAACAACCTGATTGAAATTTATATTTTTGAAGAAATACTAATCGAGTTAAGACCTGGTAATTACGGGTATCCAATGAAGATTATAGGTGAGTTGGAGAATGCAAAGAAAGCAACAAGTATTCAATCAAATCCATGTTTCTCAAGTACTAAACATTGAACAGTTTTGCATCTGGCGGTAAGCAAATACCTCCAGTTGGGAAACAACTCATTGAAGCACTAGCAACCGGCCCCCATCAACGCAGCTCATGTCTTTGTATAAGCAAGGAGCATTACTTCCATGCTTCATCTCCATCATATAATATTCATTTATATTTCATAATTTATATCAAATCAAGCAGTGAAATGTGCCTCACCAGCACAACATGTGCCTGCCCATACCATATCATGGATTCGAGGCCATTTTTCTTGGATCTGCTTATCTCTATCGTGTGCCCTTAGCTCACAGGACATCAAATTTTCTTTTTAAAATTACTTACCTAGGTGAGTGGATTGCGTTGGTGAAGGCAAGTGTTAATCGCATTTGCGCCAGTAGTTTTGGATGTGAAGAGTTGTTTTTTATTGCATTTGCTTGAGAGGTGTATAATAGAATCTGTTTTTGTCTTAGCGTATCGTTATATTGTCGAATTCGTTTCTAAATTATTTTTATTATTTTAGTATGTTTTTTATTAATAAAAAAATAGAATAGAGTGTGCTTTTTTTATGAAGGACAGTCCATATTGAATGTACTCGGATTACGTCCCCATCATCCGTAAGTTAAAATGAATTTAGCTTAATTACATCATGTGCTACAAATAGTGTCTACTCAATAAACCACATCAAATTGTCACATCAATTTACAACCAAACTTTTCACATTTTTTAACAATTCTCACATAAAAAAAAAGAAAAAAATTTGTTTATAATTAGTATTGAACCCATAACTTAGAGAAGAAAAAATAATGTTAACTGAGAGTTTTTAAGTAGCTAATGAAGATAAACCTTTTTAAAAAAAATCTTAAATTAACTATAAACCGAATTTACTCACATATACTTAAATTTGGAGTAAACTTCATGTTTAGTCACCCAGTGTTCAATGCATTTATGTTATGGTCTCTCAACTATAATTTTTTAGTTTTATTACCGAACTTTCAGATTTTGTTTGTTTAGGCCACGACCATTAATTCTTTAACGTCGTGTAAATTTTTTCAATAAATGTTTGCCAACCCCCCCTAAACTTTCCTCTCAAACCTAGATTTCTGGAATCCCCTTGGATCATTGACACTAGAGTATTTTCTTCCAAATTCAAACGTTGAGAAGTTCAAGGAATGAAGAGAAAAACAATATATATTGATCCCACGTTGATCAAACTATGGTGATTGAAGATCGGACTAAGATAAGTTTGAAGCTTTGATTTGAGTTTCATCTTTCGATAAAAACCATACTGAAAAGAAGAAAGGGGGACGTTTTGTTACTAGTTATGTCACAAACCACAATTGACAGTAGTCAAACGCTCGCGAAGAAGGATGCCATTGGTGGGGAGAAGGAAGTTAAAATTTCAGGTAATTTCATAAATAAAACAACACACAACGTTTTGGTGGTGGCATTAAAAGATTTAACACTGGACTGACCTAAACGAGCACAATTTGAAATTATAGTGGTAGATTTGAATATTTTTATAGTTAGATGACCAAAATAGAAATATATTAAAAGTTGGATGAGTAAACATGTGGTTTACCCAAAAAATTTATGTTTTTAGTGACTAAACATGTAGTTTACCCAAAATTCTAATTATAATCCTAATCCTACCTAAAGGGAGCGGGAATGAAGACTCTAGGGGAAGGAATAGAGGTGCTCCTAATGGGTCTAGAACTCATGACCTAAAAAACTATGAGAAAACAAAGATAAGTAGCTTGACCAACCAACGTTTCCCACAATTACGTATGATTATAGATAAATTTTTGAAATGTCACATGTTAATATATCTTACAAAATATTGTTTGATCTTTTGTTTTCTTTCTTGTATCATTGAAAGATATACTTAAGACTTTAGTAGTCAACTAAGTGGAACAAAGCCCCGACACAAAGTAGAGGATCATTGCATTATTGGATACGTGTTTGGTTTTGAGAACGAAAGCTTGCAAATGTATAGTATTATACGTACCATTTGCATGGGGAGGGTTTTGTAATTTGCAATTATGTTGATGTACTAACCTACAATTTAATTGTACAGCATCGTGAATCATTCATTTATTTATATGAATAGAAAGAATTGAAATATTTTTTGATGCCCTTATTTATGCCATTTATTTCTATTTATATCACACATTTCACGTAGAATTCTCTCTTTTATTTGTCTTTTGATAGCCATAAGATAGTTACAAAATTGATTGAACTTGAGTCTCATAAAATAAATACTATTTTTTTACTGAAGTCACTCGTCGAAAGAGTTTATGGTATTTAAGATTACACGTATATAATAAAGTGGGTAAGGGTGAAACCAAGAGGGGCAGACAATGACAATTTAATTGTACAACATCGGGAACCATTCATTTATTTTATATCGAAGATTATTTATTTGAAATTATTAAAAATTAATATATGAATGTAAATATTTGAATTTATAAAATACAAACTAAATAGGAAAATATATATTTTTGAACAATTTTTATCTAAGGGAAGGGGAAAGGGAAAGGAAATTTGCTGCTGATGAATTTTGAACCCTTGTCAACTAAAAAGTTTAACCATTTGCCCTAAAAATTGTTGACAAATAGTATAAATATTTAAATATAGGTAAGATGGGGCGGAGATAGATGTATTCGATATTTATGGAGGAGTTTATGGCTTTTGAGATTACACATCTACAATAAAGTGGGCAAGGGTTAAAGCGCAATGACATTGGTCCTCTAAAATGGATAAATTTCTTTGTAGCCCTTTAACAAATCATAACATTTTAAATTAGTCCAATAAAAACTGTGAATACACCCCTAAAAACGAGATAAATTATGAAACGGATCTTTCAACAAAAAATTATGAAACGGAAGGTGCCAATTATGTAACGATGGTATAATTGATAACGTCTATCCCATTCCCATCCCGCTCTATTATCGTTCTTATTTCTGAATCATTGTAATTTTGTTTCTCATATTTGCAATGTTTTTTTAGTAAAAGATGTCAGACTTTTGTTGTTCTTGCTTTTAGGGTTTTTTTAGACATCCGAGTAATGTATAATGTATATGACGATGTAAAATCCAAGACTGACATGTAACTCAGATCTCCATATCCAATTTGGAACAGTGGTCCTAATCCTCGACAAAAGTGTCAAACACAAAATACCCAAAAATGTCTGAACCTCACGAGAATATGTCTAAAAAGCTCTTGATTTTTAAAACTCTCAAAATGTAGCCAATGGCATACACCATAACTCTCCCCTCACATACTATTGGTCATCATCATCACATGTGCTTTCCATTAACTTTTACTATATCGATAAAATAAATTAATTTTAAATATTATTAATAAAATAGGATCCGATTTTTTGAATCGGATTTGAGTCTAAACATATCCGAGTCCTGTATACGAGATCTTGAACTAAAGACAATGAGGTAAGCGTAAGAGATTGTCTTACGTTGGGTCACGATCAAAGGGGCACTTGACTGGTCTAACATCTTCAGATTACAATGATGGGTATCTCCAAATTCAGCAAAATAAAACATCAGGTGATCTACGCCAGATTGGTTTGCCTTTATTTTGAAATACAAACACACACACACACACATATATATATATATATTGAAAGTTTAAACAGAGACTAATTTTATTAACTCGTATATAAAATTATAAAGATATAAAATTCTTTCATTCATTTATAATTACTTCTTCCCATCGACGTCAAGATTCATTTATAATTACTCCTGTGTCAAGGCTAATGCAGTCGCAGACAGGTTAGTCGGGATGTCTCGGGGGTTACCAGTTAGCGAGATACTCCATGTTGTGCCGCCGATTGAGGTGGTGACGTTGCTACATCGCGACCTAGTATAGATGGTTTAACAGGTAGCTCAGTATCATCGGAAAAAAACAGTATATTAAAAACTAGCTATTAGCAGTTTCATATTGCACTAAAGCCAACCGCGTAAAACCATCCCTTATCTTATTACTTTCTCGATTCATAAAATCTAAACATCTTAGGGTTGTTTGAACAGCTTCTTGATCGTATAAACCAACGTGTGTCCCATAGTAAGTACGAAGAATAAGTTGGATTTATATTTAATACACTGCCTGAAAATTAAAAGTTTCAACAATTGTCTTAGTTTTAAGTTTTTAGGGTTTTGGGTTCAGTTTAAAGTTTAGAGTAATATGGTTAGGGGCAGGGACGGATCCAGAAATTTTAATTTGGTGGTTCACCGGCCAATAATAGATACAATTATATGTAAACCAAAAGCAAATTGAATATGTTATTAACATGTACATTTGAAAATTTATAAAAAAAAAAAATCAAATTACAAATTACTCGAGCAGGACTACAAATAAACTTAATTCTTGAAAAAATAAACTAAAAAAGATGATAATAGTAATAATAAATAAATAAAATAGTAATGGTAGAAAAAAATAATATATATGGTAAAAAAGATAATAAAAATGGTAATAATAAAAATAATCATAATAAATATAATAAAATAGATGAAAATATATTACACAACAATTATAATTATAAAAAGGGAAAACATCTCATGCACTGACGGTGGAAGCAAAAAGTTTTCACAAGCGCCTTAATTTTAGGGTCTAAGGATTTAGTTTAGGGTTTATGGGTTTGAGTGTAGGAGTTTAGAATTTATGGTTTAGGGTTAGAACTTAGGGTGTAGAGGTTAGGGTTTTGGGTTTAGAGTAATATGATTAGGGATTTAGGTTTTAACCAATAAACTCTAAACCCTAAATTATACATACACTCCCTAAATTCAAAAACCCTACACCTAAACCCTAACTACTAAACACTAAATAGTGTCTGCAAACCCTAAAATCGAGGCGCTTATGGAAATAAAGTTTACACAAGCGCTTGTGCATGGAGTAATTACCCAAATAAAAAAGTATATTAACTACCGAAAAATAATAGTGGTATTTTATAATAATAAAATAAAAAACTAATATCAACAATGGAAAATATTCTATGCACTGACAGTGAAAAACTTGTTTTCCACAATTGCATACCTTTTAGGGTTTAGATATTAGAGTTTAAGGTTTAGTGTTTGTGGTTAGGTTTGAAGGGTTGTGAATAGATTTTATGGTTTAAAGTTTAGGGTTTAAAATTTAGGGATTAAAATTTATGACCCCTAAAAGGGATACATGGTAGCTTTAGAAGACCGCTTGTAGAAAAAACTTTCACCACCAGTGCATCAAACAATTACCATAGTAAAAAATATACAATGCAATAAAGTAGTAAATAAATAATGAAAATAAAAATAAACATGATGAAGGATCAAATTGAAAGAAAATAAAACTTGAAATGGTCAAAATAATAAATAATTATGTGAAATTATATCAAAATGAACTACATATAAAAGCTGGAGGACCAACAGAGAAATTAGCCTCAAAAGAATAGAATTTTTTTCTTTTTCTTAATGGTGGGTCACATGGCCCACTAGGTATATTAGTAAATATGCCCATGGTAAGAGGGTTAGGTTTTAACTTATAAACCCTAAATTCTAACTCTAAATTTTAAATTTTTAGCATTAAACTTAAACACATAAACCCTACACCCTAAATTGAATATCTTAACCCTAAAATAAGGCACTTGTAAAAACTTTTTTATTTTCACTGTCAATGTATCGAATAATTACCTCTATAAGTTATGTGCCGATGGTGCCAAATTTTCCTCTATTAATATCTCTTAATTTCCTCAATTTTATTCTCATAATTTACGTTTTTTTATATATTTTAACCAACCCCATATACAAATGGAACCTTACCTTAAAAAATCTATTCATATCCAATTTTATATTTTATAATTTATTTTAAAATAAAAAAATTGATATACCGTGAGTGAAAAAATCTACAAGTAGATTATTTTATGATTTAGGAGTTTAGTTTTGTGATTATAGTTTTGAATTTACTATTTATGTTTAGAATTTAAGGTTTGAAGTCTAGTGATTTAAAGTTAGAGATTTATATCTTATATTTTTAAACTTAAATAGATATGCTTGTGGATAAAATTCATTGTTCGTTTATCAAATATTTTATTTTTTAAATATTAATATTTTAAAAAATCTTATTAATTTGGCCAAAAAATCATATTAATTTTTTTTCTTCAAAAAGTACCTAAAATTTGTTCCTAGGATTATAAAATTCGAATTGTGATGTTGATCCATTAGTAATGTTAATTCGTGTTTTCACTTGGGCTTATTTCAATATTATTAGGGTCTGATAGACCGTAGTTATAGCCTTTTCTATTTGGGCTATTCTTATGAGGGAAGATTTTTTTTTGGTTATTGGGCGTTGTTTTTAAAGGAGCACAATCACATTTTTCAGTAGACAGTGTTGTTGAAAGCTTGAGGTTGCTTTTCAGGCTTGAGTGACTTGTTCGATGTGGCTGAATTCACCTGACCTGAGGTGTTTGAGGTATCGTTGACACCCAGACACCAACCAGCCGGTATACCTGAAACATGTAGTAAACTTTTTTTTAATAGAAAAACATGTAGTAAATTTAAAAGTAATGCTATTTAAGTGGTTAAAGATTTAAAAAAAATGATCAAATAAAACTTAACTACTAAAGGAGGCGGCGGTGCCTTCCGGCAGACTATTCCATGTGGGAAGAAGACGAGCGATGCCATGACCATGAGGAAGCAACAAAAGATTAGATAAAATGAAGGTTTGATGATGACCATACTTTGCTTCACTAATATTTTGGATATGTTGGGTTTCTGCCAATTATTGTAGCTATTTTACTATGTTTTTTTCTTTCATATCACAGACATGATACATATATACATACACTATATATATATTGTCAATTATTCAAGTCTCACCAAACCCATTAATTGCTTCGTTTCTTGGTCAATGAAAGTGCTAAAATACTATTTCTCCCACACAAGGATGGTTTTTGGTTGTGGGGAAACAAGATTAAAGTTTTTAATGGCAATGTTCAATTGTAGGGAAAACTTCTAGAGAAGAAAAATTGATCCGAGGAGGAAGGTTGTCGCGGCGAAAAGAACGATCGGGGAAGCATCCTCAGAAGGGCCTATAAACATGGAGATGTACGTAACACGGAGCAAAGGTCAGGCATGTTGAAGTTGAAGGTATAGTCGACAATGTGGTTCTTCATGTTGGGTACGCTGGTACACTCCACGGTGCTGCAAAAAATTATTCGACGATCATCACTAGAGATTCATGTACGAGGAACGAATCGGAGTAAAAAAGGTGAAGAATTACCTGTTTAAATCTGAAATTCTGAATTTGGAGAAGATAAATATCCAATCACGACTTCACGATGTTGATTTCTAAGCCGCAACGATAATGCTCCGACCTCTACTTAATTCACCCAGCTTTAATTAAGATTTTAATATATATATATATAATCCCAATTCAACTTAATTAGGATTTCAATATATATATTAAATATATATAATCCCAATTCAACTTAATTAGGTTTCAATATATATATATTGATTTAAATCGAATTATATTATTTATATATTAAAAGAGTCATAATTATAATAATTATTTTCTTTTAATATTTATCCAGTAGTTAAATTATATATATATCAAATATATATTAATTTAACTAAATTCGTGTACAACAAATTTGTACATATATAATTCATTTAATATAGGCTCATTTCAACCGTGGGTGTGACCCTGTAGGTTCTTTGTAACGTTAGTAGTAAATATTATAACATTTATATTATTACAAACAATGAGTGACATCTAGCAATATGTCATTGTTACCTAACTTACAAGAAATTATGATTCGACATAACCTCTTCATGATTAACTCTTTTTCATGTATTACATCATTTTGTCCTTCATATCTAGATTGGACACAAGTCATGGAACAGTCACACTTGTATAGTCCATCTAATATTTCTTGATATCTTGAGTAGACTATTATAAACAAATAATTATGATATCTCATACCAACTTATTCGAGCATGGCCATGCATTTCTAGTCTCACTCAATCAAGTGGCCTACGATATTATTCATATTATGTAGGAGGGGCAAATTTTATCTTGATCAACCATGTTCCACTACATAGATTGTGATATATCCAATATCATTCTTTATAATGTAGTCGGTTACGACACGTGTTTGATTGTATCAAAATATGTCACTCACGATGTTGAAATAATGATGATTTCAAGTATGAGGATCATACATATAGTTATCACTATGAGCAATGTTGTGACTGTCACATAATAATCCAAGAAACATGCTCGTAGCGGGTTAGTCTAGTATGTTGTTCTCTAACACATACTTATATATTGATTTTGACATCTCCATATCAATGACAACACTTTGTCATCAATCAACTACAAATTAGTCTTAATATATTATTATTATCCATGTCCACAATAATACTCTACTAAGGACATTTAAGAATAGCCATATTATTCTAAAGACTTTATTATAATTTAGTTTATTTATGCACGCAGAATAGTAACTGAAGATAATAATGGCAATACTTCTGTATTAATAAACAAAGTAAAACAAATGTCATTTATAATCATCTTATAATTGGTCATTAGACATACTCTAACACTTCATCGTATGGAGCATGGCATATTGGCATTGAAGGTGCCTCTATTCGAGAACTCGGAGGTAATCATTTTCTTTTGGAGTTTGAAAGTCCAAGAAACGAGACAGTAATGTCTACAATGGAGGTGAAGATAATAAGGGATGTAAGTAATCATTTTCTTTTGGAGTTTGAAAGTCCAAGAAACGAGACAGTAATGTCTACAATGGAGGTGAAGATAATAAGGAATGTAAGAAAATAAGATCCATATTATTCACTATTCAGGATAATGAGAAATTAGACGGAGGAATGTGTTATATTAGTTTTAAAGTATTGATAAATGTGTTATATTCGTTTAAGTTTGTTTGATTATATCATAGTTTGATTTGGGATTGAATTGATAATTGAAAGTGTTTAAAAGGAAATTTAGGGACGTATTTAAAAAAATGAAGAAAGTGAAAGTTCCGCCTGAATATTGACCTTAAGGTAATAGTTAGTGCAATACCTCAATATAAGGTTAGTGATAAAAACGTAAAGAATTAAAAGTTGGTGGTTTTAGTTCAGTGACTAAAACGTAAACTTTTAAAGTTTGGTAGCTAAAGTGAAAATTTTAGAAAAGTTCAGGGACCAATATAGAAAATTTCCCATATATTATTTTATATTCCATAAATGAATAGTTTATCCGTATAAGAATTTTGGTGGGAATTAGATTTTTGGTAAGGAGTTTATGTGAAAATCTATTTTTGATCGAACAATTTAAATAGGTGACATACTGGAAGGTCCCATGTTAGTATTTTTGACTGCTAAAAAGGATTCGGTATGAGTAAATAATATTCATAATGGATTATTGTTATAAGATTTCTAAGAGGAATTGTATCCGATAAAAATTCTCAGTAATTATCAGTACATCGGATTGAACTGAAATTTTAAAGACAATTCCAAAAGTTATGGAAAATTCATAAAATATTATTTTAGTTGAATTTAGTTGAATTTTTACAAAATGGCCAACTAGATAAAACTGTGAATAGTTGAGGACAAGTTAGTCATTTTGCCTCCAATGGCAATTTTGAAATATTTTAGAAATGACATGAGCATTTTAGTAAATTCTCAAATCAAAGTTAAATCGTACCCCTTGAATTTTTGATAAGATGAATTATGGCCATTGGATTACAAATTTATATTTAATAAAAATAAATAGAAAAATCCATTATGGAACAAGAGGCAAGTTTAGTCATAAAGCAAAATTAAAAGTCAAAAATTGAAGGAAATTTGTTCATCTTTTCCTTGCGCAAAAAGTGAGCTTCCAAGAGAAAGAAGAAAAGGAAAAACAAAAATTTTCAAGGTATTTTTGGAAGGGTTAAAGTAATTTCAAGGTATGGTTATTTAGGAAAAATTTATCTATGTTCAATTCTCTATATTTTGATAGTAATTTTACATATGGTTACGAAGAGTAGTTCATGTTTTTGAAGAAAGAGAAATTGGAGTTTCATGAACCATGGTAGGATTAAGGCTTGATTCAAATAAATCAAGTGTTGTAGAGATGAAAGCAAGCTTGAATTTAGTTTAATTCCATGTTCAAAGTTATAAACCCTAATCCTAGAATTTGAGATTTTATTTAGGGGTTTGAATTAAGGATGAATTTGGATGATTTATGAAACATGGAGTATGAATATGAAGTTGGAATGCAAAATCCTTTATTAGATTTCAAAGTGATCATTTTGACTTGGAGGAAGAATTAAGGGGTTCTGTTTTGAATTTTATTCTAGTGATGAAATTGAAGATATTAAGATTATACAAGCTTAAATTTGTCAATTGGATCAAAAATAAGTCCTTGAATAATAAAGGACCATAGAAGGGTTTATTCTTGAATTTTGGTTTGATGATGGATATGAAGAATATATGAAGGAAAATTAATTTAATCATGTTAGGATGTTATTTGAATGAAAATCAAGCATTTGGAAGGTTAGTGGCCAATTCGGTCAAATGAAGAAATGTTGGAGTAATTTGTAAAAATTTATATGGATGTTGGATCAAGTATTTGGTACATGTTTGCAAGTATTTGTAATATTAGTGACTAAAAATGTCATTTTAGTAAAGGTTAGTGATTGAAGAGTAAAGGTTCAAAGTAGATGAATAATAATGGAAATATGGGGAAATTATTATTCAAACTTGAATAATTGGTTTATTTTCCAAAATGGTCACTAAGGACCTTAAGGATTATTTCAGCAATCACTAAAGAATAAAGGAAAATTTTGGAAATATATTATTTTCGATTAAGAATGTTCTGTAATATATTTAAGTAATGTTAGATATGAATCTAACAAGTATTATTCATGTGTTCGATTAATTCTCTGCAGTTCCCGAGAATTTTAAAGGAGGTACTAGTACTAGAGGCAAAGAAAAAGAACATAACTAAACTTAGTGAGGCCGGTTTTGTGCCACTCAGGTGAGTGCATTAGTTATGTATATGTTATTTTTGAAAAAGGCAAGACTTGTGATAAGTCGACCCTAATATAGAGATGATTTACATTGTTTGGAAGCACATTGACTTGATGCATAAAAATAGCAAAGGCAGGTGACATACATTTTATATACGAAGGAAGTTAGGGTATGAATTGCTCACTTTGATTATTGATGAATTGAAATGCCCAAGTATTATGTTATGAGAGTCCATGGTATAGTTGGATATCCATAGAGTCCTTAGCAGTTGCATCACTCAAGTTATGATATGATTACATGTTTTTGTGACTACGATGGTGTCACATACACCTTGGGGACTCAAGCCCTTGGTGTGCACCCTAGGGATCTACGCCCATAGTGCTAATGGCACTAACGAGGTGCTTTTATGAAGAGCAAAAAGCGTCCTCAAGTACGTACTCATTTACATGTTCACGTTAGACACTCTGGTGTCTTATTCATGTGACTCGAGTACCTTGATCTCATGTAGTATACATTGGGCTATTATCTTAAAAATACTAATCTGCAGGTGAATAAACTCTGATACTTGATATGATCTGGTATGTTTAGAAACTTAATTATCTGTATTCTGTCTGTATCTCAGTGATATGATAAGTTGATATAAATTGTTATGTCACTCGCTTGTCATTTTGCAGGAATTGTGTTATCTTGTTATGTTATTTGATTATATTATATTGTTTTTGCCTCACTAAGTTATACTTGGCGTGTGTTTTGCCTGTGCACACGTAGGTTGATAGATCTGATTCGTAAGCAGCAGTGTTTTGCATCACCTCGTGGACAAGGATATGTTACAGGTTATCGCAGTAATATTTTGACATCTTATATGATGTTTTTGTTTTAGTGGCATGTCTAATGATAAACCTGCTCGTTTTATATAAATCACTCTTAAATATCGCTATAGTTTATGATATCTATAAATTAAGTATGGTTTAATACATTCGCTATGTGAATTGGAATGATTTATGAGTAGTTAGTGGGCTTATAATTGGAATAGATAAAAACAATCCTGAAAATTTGCATTAGGCAGTAAGTTTGAAAATTTGTCATAAATTCCATAAATCGAATTAGAAGGTTAATCTTATATGAATGAACTATAAATTGAGTTTAGATCCTTTTAAAATAAACGATAACTGATTTTGAGGTATGTACTAAAAGATATGAATTTTTAATCGATGGAAGGTCAGAAAAACAGGGCATCAGATTTTCTTAAAATTCGGCACTGTTCCGTGACTTAATTTCGTGGAGTTTTAAAATAGTTTTTTCGCCATCCATTTAATCTCATATAATGGTCTAAAAAATATAGAATTTTTTTGAACAATTTCTACTTAAGGGCAAGGGGAAGGGGAATTTTACTCTTACTGAGTCTTAAACCCATAACCTAAGGGAAGGGGAAGGTGTCAACTGATAGCTTTAACCACTTGTTTTAGAGATTGTTAACAAAAAAATGTATAACTTTAAAATTTTACATGATGGAAATGGATATAATCTAATTATAAATTATTATTTAATATTTTATTGATGGAATTTTACCTCTATAAACGATATTAATGGTGGAATTTTAGCCTAAACCTATTAGCTGCATACACATTAGTACACACATGGATAAAACAGTAGCATTAGCCATTAAGATGCACGCACCTTACTTTCATTACTTTTTATGTGATGTAAGGGCTTATTTGGTAATAAAGGGTGAACTGCCGTTTTAGTCATCAACATTCAGCGTGTTTTTATTTTGGTCATTTAATTATTCATTTTATCACCAAACATTCAAATTTTAGTTTTTTAAGTTATTTGGAAGGTAATTCTTTACGTCATGCTGCTGCTGCTGGCTCTTTTATTTATGAAATCAACCTAATTTATTAGTTTTCTTGTTTCCCCTAACCGACATTTGTTTGGACTGTTGTTCGAATGCTATTGGTTGTCGTTTGACACGTATTGTTCACCTTTTTCTACAATTTCTTTTTCTTGATTTATTTTTCTTCGAACTTGAAAAAACTCAAACCAGAGGTTCGATCTTATCTCAGTCCAATCTGTAATCTCCCTCATCTGATCAGAGTTGAATCAGGATATATAAGAAATTGTTTATTATTGGTTGACCAAAACAGAAACACCTTGAAAGCTGGATGACTGGAAAGATAATTTACTCAGTAATAATAGACTTATTTCATAATAATAAAAATACTCCATAAGATATTACATTTTTTACACAATACTTAGACTACCATGTCCCCTAACTGCCCTTAAATTGAAATATATCGAGTCTTTAAAGATGTTCAATCACACATTCTCTTATACGTTACACTAACATCGAAACCATTATTTTTTTAAAGAAGGAACGCAATATACTATTGGCCATCCAAATTTCATTCTAGGACCTATGGAGATCTTCTTCAATTGAGCTCTTTCCATTATTTTCAGGCTTGAGTGACTTGTTTGATGTGGCTGAATTCACCTGACCTGAGATGTTCGAGGTTTCCTTGGCACCCACACACCAACCAGGTCCTCGCCGTGATTTAGGTCTGCACACCCAGCCGGTACCTGAAACATGTAGTCAACTTTATTAATAGAAAACTATGTAGTATTGCTGTTTAAGTTAATAAACTTAAAAAAAAAATAAAAACGATCGAATAAAAACTTAATTTCAACGGGAATCGACAGCACCTTCCGAGACTTCCATGTGGGAAGAAGACGAGCGATGTCACGAGGAAGACACAAAAGATGAGAGAAAATGAAGGTTTGATGATTACCATACTTTGCTTCTCTGCTAATGTTGGGTTTCTGCCAATTCTCAAAGCAGCAACAAAGCTATTATTGTAGCTGTTTTACTAAAAAAATTCATATCACACGCATGATACATATAAACATCATGCCAATTGTTCAATTCTTACCAACCCATTAATTGTTTCTTTTCTTTGTCGATGAATGTGCTAAGATAAGATTTGACTGTTAAAATGTAGGTGTAAAAGTAAACAATGATGTAAGAGATAAGATTTGATGTGATTCAATCTCATTTATCTTCACCTGTGAAAGAAACAAATAATTCATTGTAAACATAGATATCATATAGAATACAAATACATGATATCGCATCACATATATCTTATAAACGAAATATATATCTCAAAAACTCGGTGTACCCCAAAACACTCTCTCAACGTCCCTACAAAACTCATCTCTGCAACATAGTTGTAATTGCAGAGACTACAAAAGAAGATTGCATCTCTCCAAAATATCTGTCTCATAGTTCTAAAAGTTAAGACTTACTCTATACTTATAGAGCTAAATACTTGATTATCAAGAAACATTATTTTATAATCAATGACAGAGTCGGGATTGAATCATGATGGGGCATGTAACGACCCGAATTTCGGAATTCGAGGGTCGGGTTTAACCGAGGCATGAGCCTCATATTTGGGCCGTGTTAATTGGGCTTATAAGAGCCTTTTGGGCTAGCCAAGTGTGCTGGGCCTGTGGTTGGGTTTGAATAGTTGAAGATTGAAGGGATATGAGTGTAAATTTACTCTTGGGATGAAAAAGAGAGGAAAAGGGATTAACTTTTTTTTTGCTCAAATTGTAAGAGCTGGCCTCGTTTATTCTTACCCTTTTCTCTCATCTTTTTCATTCCTCCTTTATCCACAAACCAAGGGAAATGTCTCATCTTTCACCATTTTCTTTTGAAATTTCGTTTGGGTGTAGAAGGGAAGTTTGTTCAGCCTCTTAAGATCTACATTTCAAGGTAAGAATGGTTAGTTTTGATGGAGAATGGGTGTTTTGGTGAGGGTTGTTGAGGGAGAACGGGAATGGGTTTTAGGAGCTTTATTTTCGTTTAGATATGTGTTTTTGACTCCCTTAATCCCCCAACAATGTTGTAACATGTTTGGTAACATCTCTTGTAGTGAAAGAGGTAGGGAACTCTTCCAAGGATCAAGGGAAGAACAAGGCTTGAAGTTGTGCTAGGGACTTCATTCTCAACTGTGGAATCAAGGTTAGTACACTACTAACTCCTATGGATTCCTGAAAATCATAAAAGTAGGCTTTGATGCATGATTTTGGTGTTTTTGGCTTTGATATACCTTGGTTGATCTCTGATGGTAAATCGTGGAATTGACGTTGTTAGGGATTAAAATTTGTAGTAACTCACCTAACAACTTCATCATAACTTGTAGGAGAAATTTGGGGCTTAACCATATAATTTAAGTGTGATTATGGGTGAAATCCGAACCCAGACTTTGAAATTCTGGGCTCGCGTACCGATACTAGGTGTCCAGTATCGGTACGCATGTGTAATAAAGAGGACGGCTTGTGAGAGGCGTATCGGTACTTCTAGACGTGTATCAGTACCTCTTGCTTAATGGGAATTCTAGTAAGGTTTTTGCGTACCGGTACGCTAGGGGGCATATCAGTACTACTGTTCTATTGCATGAAGAAGGCTTTCGTGTACCGGTACACAAAGGTAGGAATAGTACGAGTGGGGATCGCTACAGGGTAGTTCATGGATCGATACTGAGTATCGATACGGGGTTGAGCGTATCAATACGGCTCAAAGACCCATTTTTAGAACCTAAATTGAGTATCGGTACTCGTGGAGGAGTACCAATACCTAGAGAGGCATACCGATACCCATATAGGAGTATCGGTACTCGCTAGACAATCTGCCTAAGGAATTTGAGCTTACATTCGGGGGTTTTATAATTCGAGGCAAAGAGGCCAAGGGGTCTCTTAAGGTATAAAATGAATATTAAAACTAATAAACGGATATTTAAACTCCATATGTGAAATAAAAGGCTAATAATTCGGTAAATATTGGGTGAATTGTGTGAAGTGGTAACCCATAGGGATCCTTGGTGGATCCGTTGATGCTGTGTGGTGGCTAGGGCCCTTGTTATGTGCTGATGGGTTAAGTCATCCCTTGTTTTTGGGACTTGGATACCCATAGAAGTGTGTTGCAACACCTTGAAGACTCCAGAATACAGGATCCCGATGCTATGTGAATGCAGGCCTCATTTGAAGATACTTGATGAGAGATTCCGAGCATGGATGAAGGATCCCGATGCTTTGTAGACGCAGGCTTCATCCCCACGAGTATAGGATCCTGATGCTTTGTGGGTGCGAGCCTTACTCGTAGTGTAGGATCCCGATACTGTGGGAACGTGAGCCTCACTTAATATTATTAGTATTATCTATAATGCTGTGTGAACTTATGAGTTATATATATATATATATATATATATATATATATATATATATATATATACTGTGTACGAGATCATACATTCATAATGCTATGTGTTTAGGCGGTTATGGTAGCGTCATCGTTATCTTGCCATGATATCATTCATGTTGCATTGCTTTATTTATGATTTACATGAAATATGGTTGAGTGACGGTGTATCCACTGAGTTTTGTTAGCTCAGCTTTCAAAATCATTGTTTCTGTCGGCAGGTAAGTAGGTTGCTGTGTGGCTTAGAGGAACACCATTAATGTAACACCCTTGACCTGGATGTCACATTGGGCCCTAAGCCCAAAACCCTTTATAATAAATCATTTTCTTTTTCGAGCCCAAAAACACGATAAATCCAATAAAACATATGTCCATTCATTTAAAACATAGTTAAAATCCAAATATTTAAAATGGTATCTATGGAGCTCCAATTACAAATACTTAAAAACATTCACATTTGACTACTTGGTACAAAATAAGAGTTACAAATTACAAATAGGGTCCTACAAAATGCATAGCACAATACATCTAGTAATTGTACTCAACAACTAAAGTCGATGCTGAAATCCAATCCTTGATGGTGCTCCTTCAAGCCTCGTGGAAACCTACTTACCTGCGAATGAAAACAACAATTCCAAACACTGAGCTAACAAAGCTCAGTGGATACACTGCCACTCAACCATGCTTCATGCAAATCATAAATAAAGCAATGCAACATGAATGATATCATGGCAAGATAACGATGGCGCTACCATAATCGCCTAATAACATAATGAATGCACGATCCTGCACACAACATGTACATATATCTCATGAATTCATACAGTATCATATAGATAACACCAATAGTATTAAGTGAGGCCCGCGTCCACACAACACTAGTATCCTACACTATGGGTAAAGCCCGCGTCCATACAGTATCAGGATCTTATACCCATAAGGATGAGGCTCGCGTTGACACAGCATCAAGATCTTACATCTATGCCCGGAATATCTCATCGAGCATCTTCGAATAAAGCCCGCGTCCACACAGCATTGGGATCCAACATTCAAAAGTCTTCAAGGTGTTGCAACACACGTCTAGGGTATCCAAATCCCAGACAAGGGATGACTTGACTATCTAGGCAACCCATCAGCACCCAGCAAGGGTCCTAGCCACCACACAGCATTGATCGATCCACCAAGGATCCCTATAGGTTTCTACTTCACACAAATTACACAATATTATTGAATCATTAATCCTTTTATTTCACACACATGTTTAAATCTCTATTTCTCAGTTTTAATATTTCTTTTATACCCTAAGAGACCCCTTTGTGCTCTTTGTCTTGAATTATAGAACCCTCGAACGCAAACTCAAATTTTTTGGGCAAATTGCCTAACGAGTACCGATACTCCTATATGGGTATCAATACGTCTTTCCAGGTATCGATACTCCTCCACGAGTACTAATACTCAAATTAGGTTTGAAAGAATTTGTACGACAAGCTGTACTGATATGCTCACCCCGTATCGATACTTAGCATCGATACGCAATCCACTATGTACCGATACTCTTACCTTTGCATATCGGTACACGAAAGCCTTCATTAGGTAATGAACAATATTACTGATACGCAGCGTACCGGTACGCGAAAGAGCTACTAGAATTCTTACTAAGCAAGGGGTACCGATACACGAGAAGTCGTACCGGTACGCCCCTCATAACCTACCCTCTTTATTAAAATGGCGTACCGATACTGGACACCCTATAACGGTACGCGATCCCAAAATTCAAAGACTGGGTTCGGATTTCACCTAGAAATCCTACTTAACCTATATGGTTAAGACCCAAATCGAACCTACAAGTTATGGTGAAGCTATTAAGTGGGTTTCTACTAATTTTAAGCCTTAACAACATCAAATCCAGATTTTACCATTAAAGGGGTCAGTCAAGGCATATCAAACCATAAACACCCAAAACATGCACAAAGCCTATTTTTATGAGTTGCAGGAAATTCATAGGAGTTAATGGTGTACTAACCTTAGAGTAGCAACTGAAATGGAAGCCTTTAGCACAACCTCAAGCCTTGCTATTCCCTTGATCCTTGGAAGAGTTTTCCAACTTCTGTCACTACAAGAGACGTTGCCAAACGTGTTACAACATTGCTGGGGAATTAAGGGAGCCAAAGACACATATCTAAACGAGAATGAAGCTTTAAAAACCCATTCTCGTTCTCCCTCCACAACCCCCACTAAAACACCCTTCTCCACCAAAACTAACCATTCATACCTTAAAATGTAGATCACTAAAAGCTGATAAAACTTCCCTTGACGAGCCAAACGCGGTTCTCAACACACACCCTCAAAATTCTACATTTGATAGAGGTGTTTGAAGGGGAAGTATAGGTTTGAGAAAGAGGAAGAGAATGTAAAGGTGATGATATCACCATTTTCTGCATATATAGAGAATTAAAGTTTTTCCCCCTCTTTCCCCCTATTTTGGCATTTACCAAAATACCCTCTTGCCAACATCTCAAGCCCACACCCAGCTAAAGACCCAAGCCCAAAAAGGTCTATAAGGCCCAATAACATAGCCTAAAGACGAGGCCCTTGCCTCAGGTTAACCCAATACTCGAATCCAAAGTCCAGGTTGTGACAATTAAGGCTTGGATTTCAGCATCAACTTTAGTTGTTGAGTACAATTGCTAGATGTATTGGGCTATGTATTTCGTAGGACCCTATATATAATATGTAACTCTTATTTTGTACTAAGTGATCAAATTTGAATGTTTTAAGTATTTGTAATTGGAGCTCCATTGATATTGTTTTAAATACTTGGATTCTGTCTATGTTTTAAATGTATAGAGATATGTTTTATTGGACTTTTCGTGTTTTTGGGCTTGAAAACGAAAAATTTTATTTGTAGCGATTTTAGGCTTAGGGCCCAAATGTGACATCCGGGTCAAGGGTGTTACAGGACAAGTTGTTTAATTTTGAATAACCAGGATCTTAAAAAGTAATTAAAACATAAAAATCAAAGGAGTTGTGATTTAATTTCACTAATTTAAAATTAAAAGGTCTTAAAAGTAATTAAATCGAGAAAATTGGGGGTCAATGCTTAATTTAATTAATTTTATAACTGATGATATCATACAATTAAATTATATCAGACAATTTCAAGAAGAGCAAGTGCTTACTTGAAATGGTTCCAAAATTATCAATGACCTAAAATATAGTTAAACTATCAAAGTTGCCCCTCCCACCCTCTACGTACCTCTGTCCTTGTTATTAAGACTTTCTGCTTAAAAACAAATATTTATGTATCAAGATGCTCATGTAACTGATTTTTATACCATTGTCTCATTGATCCCCTAAATAGACTCCTCGCCTCTTTAATTTCATTAACAACGAAGGCAACAAAACCATTTTTCAGGACATCAATTTTAAAGTCTTGGAAATAAGTCCTTGAGAGCCGTGTCTAATCAAACATCAAGCCAAAATTTTACCTCCCTTCCATTGCCAGCATTCCACCTGCAAGCTTCCTTACCAATCACACAACTCAAGTCTTCGTGATCTTTGATATGAATAAAATAAAATATTTGAAAACGAATTGGCTTAGATATTCGGTTAATGTGACATTTCCGGCTTGATTTTACACGTGTTATACTCTAGTATGTTTACAATTAATGGGAGAAGGACATTTGATGTGTGTTAAGTGATGGAATTATGTTTGAGTTTATTATTAACCTATATGTGTACGTGCACACATATGGGTTAAGATTTACTTATACTATATAAAACTCATAACGTTTTACACTAGTTTAGGGGCATTAGATGAGTGCAAATTAATGGTCGGGATTAAACTTTTCGTTTTCTCCTTAAAAATCTTTATATTTCTAACTTTTAATCTCAATTGACAATTTAAGTTCATTCAATGAAAAAGCTCTCAGTTGACACATTTCCAACCCTTAGGTTGTGGGTTCTAGACCCATTAGGAGTAAAATTTCCTTCTCTCCTCCTTTAGGTAGAAATTATTCGAAAAAATAATGTAAAACTATATATGTATGTGTGAAAGTAAGTCATTCGTGTTCAAAAAAAAGGTAAGTCATTTTTTTATGTTGTGATAAACCATTAAATATTTGTATTTTAAGTCAAGCATGATAGGTTTAAAACAAGGTCCATTGTATTGTACCTAAAGAATCGATCCCTCGTGTAATGTTCTAAGGCCCGGTTTGTGGTTGTGTTTGGGTGGAAGTGCTAGTTTGAGAAGCCAGAAGTAACCAAAAATAGGCAATTATGAAATCCCCTCTCTCCCACTTCACACCTCGAAACGCGCCGTTCTTATAGAGAGAAAGGCACTTTCACATATTCTTAACCCGAAATGGCTGGGGAGAGGAAATGTTCCTTTTTTTAGGGTACTCCTGGGAACAGATCCAGTGAAGACGAGGTGGGGCCTGTAGCTCAGAGGATTAGAGCACGTGGCTACGAACCACGGTGTCGGGGGTTCGAATCCCTCATCGCCTACAACTGGTCCAAAAGGGAAGGACATTTCCCTCTGCGGGTAGGAAAATCATGATCGGGATAGCGGACCCAAAGCTATGGAACTTGGGCGTGGGTCTTTTGCCGAAATGGAGTGGCCTTTTATTTATCGTATATTTACTTTTCTATTATATATATAGTATTTCTATATATAGTATTCCCGACCAAAACAAAATAAGCATATTTTTTTGTTTTACGCCCCGTAACTCTTCCTCAGCCAGGCTTGGGCAGAATATCAGAGCAAGTACAAGTATTAGTAGCATAGAAAAATGCGCTCATCGTCATTAAATTAATGTGTTTGCTCGCGGTAATTGTGGCCTCTCGGGAGAATCAATGACTGCATCTTTGAGGCATTTACTAGTACTAGTACATCTGAGAATTCTTAATTGGATGGTTGTAAATAGCCCCGGGACTATGGAACAAAGGATTATCCCGGACACCTACACCGAGGTATTGACGGTGATTCTCAAATATCGCAGAACAGGATATGATACGATGAGATAGAATGCAATAGAAACAAAGACACAGGGAACATGTTACTTGCTCTTAACGGTCAAAGCAAACTCTTTCATTCTGACATTCTGAATTCTTTAATTCGGAATGAGTCAAAATTCGGAATGAATCAAATCTTCTCAAGTAGGATTCGAACCTACGACCCGGTCGATTAACAGCCGACCGCTCTACCGCTGAGCTACTGAGGAACAACGGGAGGTTAGATCTCATAGAGTTCAATTCCCGTTCTCAACCCATGACCAATATGAACTCGAAGTTTCCTTCGTAACCCCCGAAACTTCTTCGTAGTAGCTCCAATCCATGCCGCATTTCATAGGAAACCTCAAAGTGGCTCTATTTCATTATATTCCATCCGGATCCCAATTCCATTTTTATATTGTCATTGACATGACATAAGAGATGTCGGTTCTAGTCTATCTTTTTCTATTTCTATATATGTATATGGAAAGTTCAAAAATCATCATATAATAATCCGTAAATAGAAAAGAAAAAAAGGGGGGTTAATGATGATTTTAAAATCTTTTATACCAGGGAATCTAAATTCCTTATGCATGAAGATAATCAATTCGGTCGTTATGGTCGGACTCTATTATGGATTTCTAACCACATTATTCATAGGTCCCTCTCATATCTTCCTTCTACGAGCTCGAGTTATGGAAGAAGGAACCCATAACAAGGTATCAAAGAATAAATCGGGTTTATTGGGACAGTTCATGATGTTCATATCAATCTACTATGTACCTCTGCATTTAGCATTGGGTAGACCTCATACAATAACTGTCCTAGCTCTACCGTATCTTTTGTTTCATTTCTTCTAGAACAATCACAAAGACTTTTTTTATTATGGACGTACTACCAGAAATTCAATGCGTAATCTTAGCATTCAATGTGTATTCCTGAATAATTTAATTATTCAATTATTCAACCATTTCATTTTACCAAGTTCAATGTTAGCCATATTAGTCAACATTTATATATTTCGATGCAACAACAATATGTTATTTGTAACAAGTAGTTTTGTTGGTTGGTTAATTGGGCATATTTTATTCATTAAATGGGTTGGATTGGTATTAGCTTGGATACAACAAAATAATTTTATTAGGTCTAATGTACTTATTCGATCTAATAAGTATCTTGTATCAGAATTTAGAAATTCTATGGCTCGCATTTTTAGTATTCTCTTATTTATTACATGTGTTTACTATTTAGGTAGAATGCCGTCACCCATTCTAACTAAGAAATTGAAAGGAATTTCAGAAGTGGGGGAAAGTGAGGAAGAAAGAAACATAGAAATAGAAACTATTTCCGAAGGGGGGTATAACCAGGAACAAGAGGTATCCACGAAGAAAATCCTTCTTCTTCCATTTTTTCGGAGGAAATGGTGGATCCGAGCAAAATCGATGAAACAGAAAAGCTACGAGTGAATGGAAAGAAAAAAATAAAAATAAAGGGCAGACTCCACTTTCCCTTTAAAGAGGCATACTATAAAAATAGACCAGTTTATGAAACTTCTTACCTGGATGGGAATCAAGAAAGTTCGAAATATTAAAAAAGAAGAAGATAAATATATATTATGGTTTGAAAAACCCCTTGTGACACTTCTTTTTTATTCTAAACGATGGAATCGACCTTTGCGATATATAAAAAATGACCGGTTTGAAAATGCTATAAAAAATGAAATGTCACAATATTTTTTTTACACATGTCAAAGTGATGGAAAAGAAAAAATATCTTTTACATATCCACCTAGTTTATCAACTTTTGGAGAAATGATACAAAAAAAATATATTTTTTCACACCAGAAAAATTGTTTTCTGATGAATTGTATACTGATTGGAGTTTTATCAATGAACTAAAAAGAAGAAATTTAAGTAAGGAGTTTATAAAAAGAGTCGAATCTTTAGATAAGGAATCTTTTGAGCTGGGCATACTTGAAAAAAGGACTCGATTCTCTAATAATGAAACTAAAAGAGAATACTTACCTAAAATATATGATCCTTTCTTGCATGGACCATACCGCGGAAGAATCAAAAAATGGGTTTCACCTTTAAGGATAAATCAAACTTCTAAAAAAAACACGGATCTGTTTTGGATAAATAAGATTCATGCTATACTTCTTACTACTGATTATCACGAATTTGAACAGACACTAGATACACTCAATATAAAATCATTATCAATAGAAAAAGAACTCTCTTTATTGATATTGACAGAAGACGAACATGGAAATATCGATTCCGAGGATCGAGTAAAAATATTGAAATTTTTATTCAATATAGTTATAACTAATCCAAACAATCAAACAATTAGAAAAAAAATCTATTGGAATAAAAGAAATAAGTAAAAAAGTTCCTCGATGGTCATACAAATTAATCGACGATTTAGAACAACAGGAGGGAGAAAACGAGGAAAATGTAACAGCAGAGCATGAAATTCGTTCAAGAAAATCCAAGCGCGTAGTGATTTTTACTAATAACCGTGCAAACGCCGATACTTATACTAATACCAAGGATACTAATGGTCCTGATCAAACAAACGAAATGGCTTTGATACGCTTATTCGCAACAATCGGATTTTCGCGACATAATAAAAGGTTCCATGCGTGCCCAAAGGCGTAAAACAATTACTTGGGAACTGTTTTCAAGCAAATGTGTATTCCCACTTTTTTTGGACAAAGTAGACAAACCCTCTTTTTTTCTTTTGATATTTCGGTCTTGAAACTAATATCTCGAAATTAGATATATAAAAAAAGAATCACAAATTTACGATTATACATATTACGATTATACTGAGAAAAATAGACGAGAAAAAAAGACAAGGACGAAAGAGAAAAATACAAAAGAGAAGAAAAAATACGGATAGAAATAGGAGAAGCTTGGGACAAACATTTTAGTTGCTCAAGTAATAAGGGCTCCATGTTAATAACCCAATCAATTCTTAGAAAATATATTATATTACCTTCATTGATAATAGCTAAAAACGTTGCTCGTATGTTATTATTTCAATTTCTGAGTGGTCCGAGGATTTAAAGGATTGGAATCGCGAAATGCATGTTAAATGTACTTATAATGGTGTTCAATTATCCAAATGTAATTTCCAAAAATGGTTAACAAACGGTATTCAGATAAAAATCCTATTTCCTTTTTGCCTGAAACATTGGCATAGAGTTGCACTACAACCCTCTCATAAAGATCCAACGAAAAAAAAGAAAGGTCAAAAGAATGATTTTTGCTTTTTAACAGTTTGGGGAATAGAAACTGAACTACCTTTCGGTTAAAAAACAGCGTTCGTTTTTTGAGCTTATTTTAAAAGAACTAAAAAAAATTGAAAACGAAATGTTTTATAGCTTTAACAATTTTAAAAGAAAAAACAAAATTGTTTCGAAAAGTCTCAAAAGAAAAAAAATGGGTCACTCAAAGCATTCTATTTCTAAAGGGAATAATAAAAGAACTTTCAAAAAAAATCTAATTCCATTTTTGGGGTTGAGAGAAATATATGAATTGGGCGAAACTAAAAAGGATTCGCTAATCAGTAATAAGACGATTCGCAAATCATCCCTTCAAATTCAATCTATGGAGCGGATAACTTATTCATTAACAGAAAAAAAAATAAAGGATCTGACTACGAGAACAAACACAATCAAAAATCAAATAGAAAAAATTAGAATTATAAAAGACAAGAAAAACGAATTTCTAACTCAAGAAGTAAATATTAGTTCTAACAAAATAAGTTATCGGGATAAAATATTAGAATCATCAAAAAAAATGGCAAATATTTAAAAGAAGAACTATTCGATTAATCCGTAAATTCTATTTTTTTATAAAATTTTTCATTGAAAAGATATACATAGATATTCTTCTATATATCATTAATATTCCAAGAACCAATACACAACTTTTCTTGAATCAACAAAAAAATGATTGAAAAATTCATTCACAATAATGAAGCAAATCAAGAAAGAATTAATAAAACAACTAAAAATACAACTCATTTTATTTCAACTATAAAAAAAAACTCACTTTCTTCACTTTCTAATGTTAGTATTAGAAATAAAAATGAAAAAGTTTTTTGTGACTTATCCTCCTTCTCACAAGCATATGTATTTTATAAATTATCACAAACCCAAGTTATTAGTTTTTATAAATTCAAACCTATCCTTCAATATAATGGAACATCTCTTTTTCTTAAAAATGAAATAAAAGATTATTTTAAAGAACAGAGAGTATCTCATTCCAGATTAAGACACCATTATGGGTTAAGACAGAAAATGATTGGTAAAAATCTTGGTCTGTCTTCCAAACTAGCTTCACAAACCTTGGTTTGTCAAAAGCTATAAAAACTTTTGTAAAACCTTAATTTACCCCAAACCTTGGTTTTTCCACCTCAACCGCAAACAAAGCCTAAAATTTACAGTGTAAATCATTAAAGCGAGCCTTTACTTCAGTGTTAAGATGTTAAATGATTAGCATTACCTTTAAATGAATTTATTTTTTCCTTACACGTTATTTGCATATTGTGATATAAATGTATGTTGAGTGATTTTTTATGCTAAAATTTCGTTCTTTGGGGAACTGTGGAGTGGTCCTAGTGGTAAAGGATTATGTACTTCATCAAGATGACATGTTCATTGTGTGCACAGTGTGTGTGCCTTATTAAAGGGCTAAAAAATTAAACAAATACTACCTTATAATCATATTATCATATTAAAAAAATTCTTTCTGTTTGTTGCTTGATAATTATGTTTTTAGGGTGGGGTTGGGGGTTATGACTTAAGATGACCAACTTTGTAATATAGAGTATTGTGTTTTGAAACTCAGAAGTAGAATTCTAATACTTCTATTATAGAAAGTTTAGGGTTTAAAACTTTACATTGAATTTCAATACGAGTTATATTTTGATGCACAAGCTGTGTAAACGAAATTTTACACAATTCTTCTATAAAATTTAAAACGTAACTCCCAAACCCAAACACCCTAAAACCTAAACCTTAAACTCTAAATTCTAACCATAAATTTTAAATTCTACATCATAGGCACTAAACCCCTAACACTTAAACCCTAACCTAAAACCTTAAACCCTAAAATTGAATGTTTACACAAGCTTATGTATCAAAATATTTTCCTTGGGTGAGTTTTGATATTTAAGTTTTAAAATTCACATATTTAACTTCGTAAAAAATTATCCCTTTTATGATTCCAATTGCTTTGGGGCCCTCTTAATTGATATATTGAAAAATTATGTCCCTAACTTGATGTTGCGTGATGGTACAAAGTCTAATTCCTTTGATATACTTTCGATTCGACTCCGACTAAATTCTGAACAATTAATGTGTCATTTTCAGTTTATTTTTTATTAAGTCAGATTGATAGTGTTACAATATCAATTAAGGAAATTTGATGATATTTAACCCACATTAGAACACTTTATTAAATAATTATTTATAAAAAATTATAACTATATTTTATCAAAAACTTCATTTTTTTATTAAATTGAGAGATAATTACATTATCAAAATAAATGTCGAGACTCAAATTTCATATAAAATGAGATAAAAATAAACATCCTTAGTCACTACATCAATTAATAGATCTCAAGACTTATTTTTTAAGTTTAATATGTGAAACCTAAAGAAATGTGATAGTTAATGTGCGGCCGAACAAACTGTTGCCTAATTTCAAAATTTAAGACTTCCCCCAACTGATTCCTATGCTATTAGATTTCGGAAGCTAATTCCAACCATTAATCTAAAAAACCAAATCCAAACATTGTAATTCACGAACTATCACCCAATGGGTATTCGCCACGTACTCTCAAACCAGCCCAAAGTTCAATCTTTGTTAAGTCCCCGCTGTGTTTTTCTTGCCCAAACATAGAACAATCCCACCACTTGGATTGGATTTGCAGCAAAAATCAATGGTGAAATGAAAACCAGCTCATTGCATGTTATTATATATAAGATTTCTCATTGTAGTTTCCTCTAGATTTGCTTGGCAAAACCGCCCAACTTTCTCTTTCTTTTCATCTTCGGTCCCTCCTAAGATTCTGCATAAACTCATTGATTCTTTCTTTTCTTCTTTTGTTTCGCATTGTAAAGACTATTGCTTGGCTTCTTTGGGCAAATAAAGTTTCGATTTTTTTGCTTGCTGCCGGCCCCAAGAGAGTGTTTCCTGGTTGTTCTATTATTTATTTGTTTATTTCTTGGTGTTGTTGTTGCGAGTGTAAATGGCCAATGCATCTGGTTTTTTCACACCTTCGGTTCCGAGGTTGAGGACAAAGATTCAGCCTTTAACAGGTGTTTCTCGATCTGGGTTTTGCTTCTCTAAGAGGGTAGTTTGCTCAAGTTCCATTGAAGGTGCAGAGAAGCATGTTTCCCCTTCTGAATCTCGAATGCCCAAGTAAAATCTTCCTGCTTCTTTTATATGGTTTTTGATTGATTGGAATCTAGTTTTTCAGCTGATATTTTTGTTGAAAATGGTGTTAAATGAGCTTCATTTCTTTGAATTGATAATTATTTTGTTCGAGAATGAAGAAATCTTTTGTTTATTATTGGGGTTTACATTTTGCTTGTTGTAGTTATTGTAAAGTTGTAGGCTGCTGAAGTGTTATTGATGAAAGGGGTTCATTGCTTCATGCATTTGCCTTTTTAGTTTATTTACAGGGACAATTAACTTGATTAAATTTGAAAGGTTGAAATATTGGGATCTCATTTGATTTTAGTGCCCCCTTAGCTGTGTTTCTTGCTCTTGGATTACCATTTACCACTAAGGCTAGAATGGCTAATGATAATATGAAATCAACGACAAGATCCGCCTAATTTATGCAAAGGTAGCTTTGCAGAGGTTTCTCGGACTTGGTATGAGCAAGATGTTTGGCTTTTGATGTTCTTAAGTAGTCCGAGCTGAATAAACAGTTGACGAACCTTGGTCTCGAGATATCTAGAATAACTTATTTTGCTGAGCTCGATACTGATATAGTATGTTATTATTCATTTGTGGATATGTTTGATACTGAATTACTGATACTTCATGTTTGTTAGTTGCTAGATACAATGATGAATCCTTTTTCAGTTCATTTATCTCTAGGAAGCCATCTTAGTGATTGATGATTCGATATTAGTCTACTAGACACTTAATATTAGTGTTGAGGTGCAGCCTCATTTTTATTCTGTATTTACTACTTTCATATTCGAAAGGATAACAATTTTCCTGACTTATGATTTACTTTTCTGTTTATACTTTGGAAAAACACAGGCTTGTTAGTAAAGGCTGCAAGTTAGTTGGCTGTGGGTCAGCAGTGCCATCTCTTTCGGTTTCCAATGACGATCTTTCTAAAATAGTCGATACTTCTGATGAATGGATCTCTGTCCGCACTGGAATTCGAAGCAGACGGGTAATTTCAGGTCAGAATACAATTCATACTAGTTGTATTTGTAGAACATTTCTCGACTGTTTAGCTGGCATTTGCCTTCTTGTGTCAAATATTCATTGATGTGATTAAAATCTTAAAGAGGTTGCGTAAGTGTTGCACCCTTCTGTCAGTGTAGTTTTTGTTAGCAAAAGGTTGAAGCTTATATGCCTTTTATATATCGTCATTATGGTTTCACCATGATCCTGTGGTGGAGTCGTGAAATTTGTATTGACAATTGTTTTTACAGGAAAGGAAAGCTTGAAAAACCTAGCAGTCGAAGCTGCACGGAAAGCTCTTGAAATGGCAGATTTTGATCCTAATGATCTCGACCTAATATTGATGTGCACATCTACTCCAGAAGATATTTTTGGTGCTGCTCCACAGGTTAATTCTTTTTGAATCTAAAGAAAATATTTTAAAATATTTACGCTTTGAGCTTAACTAGTCCGAGGTTTTGTTTTTGTTCCATCCATCACTGCATATGTTCTTCTTTGAAAAACCATTTGTGTATGTTTTATCTAATTGTGATTTTGTACCTTGTTATGACTACCATTATTTAACCTGTCAGATCCAAAGAGAGCTTGGCTGCAAAAATTCTCCTTTAGCTTATGATATTACGGCTGCTTGTAGCGGATTCGTGCTGGGTCTGGTCTCAGCTGCTTGTCACATTAGGGGTAATAATTTTTTTTACTTCACTGCAAGGAGGTCTCGGTTATGTT
>JAGYYJ010001063.1:0-60303 GCA_019671005.1 Hibiscus mutabilis
TCACCAGCACAATGCTGGTAATTATTCTTCAACAGATCTGTCATAAGTTGTCCAAATAGAAAATAAAGCGAGAATAAACTTGAATTCAATACTACATTATCTAATGCATAACCCAGTTAAGAAAATCAAATAAGCAGTCAGGATTTGTCAAACACAAATCATATTTATTAGAAACCTTGTAAACATGCAGCCCCAAGAGCTCAACAACAACGATATTCATAGCTCTATAACATAATAAATAAATATCAACAAGAAGTTATGAATCCCTGATTGCATTTCAACATAATCTCCTTTGAAAGGAAATTCTGGTAGAATAACAAGGTAGATAAGAAATTAGAGTTTTCTGCTTGCTGAACATAGAGATCAAACTGGTATACATCTATGATTAGTATTACAAGTTCTCGGGGCTTTCCTTCTGGTCTTTCACACAAGGCTAGTGACCTGAATATAGCAAAGCCGAAATGAGTTATAAAAGAAGAAAAACCAGAACGAACTACCTACCTATAAAGAACAGCGGAAGAAAGAAATTCTAACAGGTTAAGTGCAATAACATACAAATCTAACTCAACAGCTCTAGAACAGCAGTGAACAACTTCGCAATCTGCTACAAAAGTTTTCAAATACAATAGAAGAACTCATATTCGTTCTCTTTGAAACTGTCTAAAAGAAACATGCTCTGCAGATGACTACAAAGCTTGAGCTGTAACCGGTTAAACCTCCACGAATATATTTCCAAGATGCCAGTCAGTTGCATCATCAATGCATCATGATAGAATGTAAACCTCTAGAAGAACAGACTTGATCTCAGTACTAAATTTCTCTAATAGGTAGAAAAACTGCTGAACAAGGTCCAGATTTGCTGTTCAACTACCCGAAAACTTGTTTGAGGTTTGATTCATTTTGCTTTCTTGTGCTAGCGTGAGATATATAATAGTCTGTGCATAACCTATAATATCCATTCTCAAACAACTTATCCTTGCCTAATATTGTTATCTGAAACTCTATAACAACATAGGTGACACTCTACTGCTAATCCTAAGTCAAAGGTTCGACTAAGGATTCGAGCCATATATTCATGGTTTCACAAAACCGTATTATTCTTCTGATCTGTGCACTCTTACTTATTTCACACAAACTACAAAAAGCAATGCAAAATTGCTTATCTGAATCAAGATTCTTTATGAACAAGCCTCACTCATATCGACGTTAAACTGATATGTTAAAAGTAAACGGCACAAACTGCAACTACTATTTATTTTTTTACCTTTGCTTAGTAGCCTAAGAAGCAACTATGGCTCAGTCTTCACAAGGTCTTCCACAGAGCTTCTGTACTCGGCTATCAAATTATGACATACACAAATTACTTACCTCCTTTGGTTTAGCAATTGTTCACTCTCCTCCAGCCTTTTCTTTTGCCCTTCAACAGTCTACATCCAGACATACCAAAAATTCTCAAGTTATACAGAGATCTTTCAACAAAAAATAGAAAGAACAAAAAAAAAACCGTTGATGCTAACTAATAAGTCAACACGTTTTACGAATCTATCATCACTGATAAAGGATACACTTTTTTTCTAAAAATAATAGAAAAAAAGTGAATTTTTTATATATTATGCAGAAAGCTTGCATCTTATTTAATCTCTTTCATCAACATCTCAGGACAAATGAATCAGACGAGACGATTTAAATACCAAAACAAGAAGAGAAGATAATTTACCATAGCTTTAGAATTAAGTGATGCGGTAATCGAATTCAAAAGCTGCTTGCACTTCTCAAAGTGATTGTTCAGTTCATTGATCTTACCAAAACCCCAGCAAGAAGAAGAAGAAGAAAGAATCAATAACCTTCAAAATAGAAACTAACACCAATCTTAAAATTGATAAGGAAAGAAACCCAACAAACCAAAGCATCAGAATGTTGATCCCGAGTTCCATTATCAATCGCATCAGCCAAATTCTCCACCAACTGTAAACCCCACATAAAAACACACACAAAATAAATAAGTAAAAGAAGCAAAAGGCAGTTAAACAACTCTGTTAAGTGTTAAGGTTGTGGTTTTGAAGGATTACATGTAAGAGATGGAAGTGGGAAGCAAGTGTCTGATGTTGCTGACTCTGCTGCACTTGCTGCTGCTGTTGTAACATACGCTGTTGCTGTTGTTGGAATTGTTGTGGATGAAATTGTTGTTGCTGCTGTTGTTGTGATGGTGGAGGAGAGGAGAGGTATAGATGGTCTTGAGTTGAGGGAGTAGATACGTTACTGTGGGTTGGGATGCTGGGGATCATAGTCCAGCTTCCCCCTCCTGAATACGGATCCATCGTCGTCTTTTTTTTTTCTGTCGATTATTTTCTTTCCCTTTGCAGGCGGCGCACAGTTAGACTATGATATAAGGGTCGTTTCTAATGTACGCCTCTAAACCATGTCATCCAATATATTCTGCCACGTTTGGTACGAGAAATTGGAAACGTGTCGTAAACAAGACATTTGTCACGATTTCCTTTATTTATCGTATTACACTCCAAACTATTGGCGAAAGGACTCCGTCGAAAAGTCTGTCTCTGTAAATTTTAAGGTTCGGTTTCTCCTTTCTCTTGTCTTGCCTATTATATGACCTGGGGTTGTTTTTCTCTTTTTTAAATTATTTTTATTTTACGATTTGACTTAAAATTTGATAACGAAGAGGGGAAAAGTAAACTTCTTTGGCTGGGTTGGGGATAGGAGGGCATTACAGTTGATTTGATTTGGGGAAAATGGATTCTTAACCAGAACTGCTTATGTCCTTTGGGATCAAATTATAGATTTTTTCCCAGGATTTTTTGTCATTATGGAAGATTAAATAACAGCTTGCTGTTCTTGTAGAAATTGCACGAGGAGAAAAGGTGAATTTTAGTTTTTGTGTTTTAGATTGATTTGCTTCTTTCGTCAGATTCTTGAAAACTTGCTTATAAGAATTGGAAATCCAAACGATGTTCTATTAACATTGTGAAAAGTGCTATATATATATATATATATATATATATATATATATATATATATATATGATCCACCGGTAAAAGTAAACTCATAGTTTTATAAGTTTTTTTTTATCGGCTGAAATAGATGGATGAGATAACTCTTTACTTCTTATTTTTTCAACAGTTACACAGCCTAAAAACTATAAAAACTTACACTGATTTTATACAATTGGATGAGTGTAATTATTTCTTATTATTTTTCTTTGAATTAATAGGAGAAAAAAAACTAGAGTTTTTTATAACCCTGACTTCTCTTGAGTTCCATCTTTCCCATTCGTATTTCAGTGGTAATTTTACTGTTTTCTTGCTGATTTTCTTTTTAGCCACGTCACAAAGTCTTCCCAGTGTTATGAATCAATAACAATTTGGTCATATGGTCTTCTTATAGGTTCTTTAGATGTGAGTCGAACTAGAATTGTACTAAGATGAATGTTTGCATCTTTGAATTGTTGATCTTCATCAAGTTCAACAATCTGGCAGATTATTTCAGTCATATGGCTTATTTGGTCTCATAAGCATTGCTATTCGAGTAAAAGATTCGACTCTGTTCGGTATTCAGGCAACCAAACAGAAAATCTGTGATGAGCTACATAATGTCTGTATAGCAGTTTTTGTGACACGGGTCTATTCTTTTGCATTTTAAACGTTTCATGCATAAAAAGGAAGTAAAAGCGTCAACGTTTTGCGGTTTAGGTTTACTGGATTTGACAGTTTTGATGTAAATACTTGTTGGAATGAGGGAATATACATTTGAATTTTTTTAATATTGGAGAAATTGCAGATTCTTCGATAAAATATGGCCGTGAAACCAACAGTAGCATTGAGGGCTTTTCTTTGTTGGAGGGATAGCCGTGTTTGCTAAAGTAGCTGGGGCAATGAAGGCTGCCGGTGGTGCTAAGCTTGGGGCAGCTGCAGCTGCAATGACTGTGGCAGCATCTGCTGCTATGACAGGATCGAAACAGGATCCGAAAGATGGATCTAAGCAACCACCAAAATGATGTGCCTTCTCTTTCGTTCTTTCAGCAGCTTGTAGACATTTGTATTGTAGGTAGCATAGTTCCCTGCTCACAGGGAGCTTGCCAAGAGCATATGCCTATGCTTGGCATTCTATTTTTGGTCATTACCGAGTTTTCTTTTGAAATCACTTGAAATAAGAAAAACCAACACTTTTTATCTGAATTAAGCAGAAGATGGTATATTGCTCTTCGAGTACAACTGTACAAGTGTGAATGTTTCTCTTACATTCTAAAGCATAAAGTACAGCTGTTTTCTTTGAAGTGGTCTTTTGTTATTTTCTTGTACAAACTTCCTTTTGGCTCTATATACACCCAAATGCACATTCCCTCTGGAAAATGGAAACATTCTCAAAGATCAACTACTTCCTGCCTTAATGGATTGGGTGTTAACTGTGATGCTCCAACTCTGTCATCCTCATGTTGCCAAATTTAGATTTATGTTACTTATTCTTTATATTATAATAAACTAGTTTAATAGCTATAACTAAAATATTCCATATATTTGTTTTCACAGTAAATTAAGTCTGTTTATTATAAAATAAAAGCCACTTATCGGTGGGTAACAAAATTATAGACAATTCAAAAACACAATCTATCTCCTTAGAACGACACCCCAAATCAGAATAACCCATCCAACAAAACACACAAGTGCAACTTAAAGAACTAAGAGCAAAACATAAAACATTTATTGTTTCTTAATGACAGAGTTATAACAACCGTACTCTATTTCATTTTCATGATGCGATTAATGAAAGTTCATTAATCGCATTGTGAAATGAAACATAATAGAGTTGTTTTAAAGAAATTGAGGCAAGGGTCCACTTTCATTAGAGGAGAAGACTTGTCGTTTAATTAAACGACATATGAAACCAAAACGAATTAAAGTGAATTAATTGTAAAAAAAATAACACCTTTATTACTATGGACTATGGTTTCGAAACTAAGAAAACAAAATTTAGAGATTTAAACCGTGTGTTGTAATGTTGTGGTTGTTCATCTTATCTCTTAATAATAAAATCATGGGTTTGATCCTTATTCATAAAAATAGAATACATTCCATAACTGACTATTTATTTTATAGAGAAAGCACCCTAAGAAAATTAATCATTGCTATTGTGGATATCGTAACTTATAAAAAAATCTAGAGATCCAACACAAAGTCAACTGGTTTTTTCGTTTTACTAGTCATCATCATATATGCTTCAGTCCCGCACACCATGAAAATACTCTAAACAACTAACAAAGCCACCCCCATTATTTTTTGTTTCATCTTTTCTACCTACCCAATCACAGCTTTGATAATTACCAACTTTTCTACCTACACACACATATATGTATAGTGCTAATCAATATCACCTGACATTTACAGTTACTTGAGGTGATATTTAAAACAGTCCCCGGATATAGTAATAATCTTATATATGTCCATAATACTAATGGACATGTTCAAGAGGTGGAGTGGATTGTCAATCCAAAATTAAGAAGGATGGAATAAAAATATTAGGTTCGAAAAATGAGTACCTATAAAACTTAGGTCCATTTGAAATATGGGCTGACCTCAGATTCCAACATCCAAGAATGTCGACCCACTTCATTTCATATTTTTATAAATATATATTTATTATTCTAATGTAAGTAGTAAAATATATCAAGTTTGTGTATAAGAGTAAAAAATAATTTTAATAAGAAAATATATAAAATTATTGAATAATAGAATAAATAATAGAATAAATTTTTAAAAAATAAAATAATAACAGACCAAAATAGACTTAAATTAGTCATTTGCAAATACATTTTGGACTTGGACAAAATCTAAAATTCATATTTTAAGTCGAGACTACGAGCCTAAAATATATTAATATTCCATCCAACCCAAAAACACATCTTTCCTGCATACGTCTTAACCCACTCTATCTATTATACACTTTATGAAGTAAGAAAGTACCCCACCAGACATTACACATGTGATTTAGGGGATTGTGCTTTTATCCCACCAAGCAAAATAAAGCTCATGCCCATACTATGATACCATTTTTTGCTGTAATAAAATTATTATTATTATTATTATTATTATTATTATTGTTGTTGTTGTCCCAATAGGGATTTCTATGTGTGCAAATGACAAAACATGTCATTCCTTTAAACTAATGGATGTTAAAAGAAACCCAATATGAAAAAATAGCAAAATTGTCACACTACGACATGTACATCGGATTAAGGACAAAAGTGGGGAATTTAGATTTTGGCTTGATTTGTTTTTATTTTAAAATTTATACCATTTGTTTTTTTCGCTGAGCCAAAAATGAAATGTTAGGTGTCATTGGCACTATCAAAGTTAGCTCACACATCTACTAACAATTGTTTGATCTAATAGAATGAGACACTAAATCCTTTAAACAATGTCAATGTTTAAATCATTACGTTGTGAATGTAAAAAACTAAGTTAAAAGTGTTATCCGGATATTAAACTTTCGTAAAATCTAATATGAATTAATAAATCAATAAATAGGATAAACCAAAAAAGAAGTTAGCTGACACATCGGTTTAAATTGACCTAACGTAGCAACCATTCTTTGGGATAAGCATCTTTTCTCAAAGATGACAGATCCCTCTCTATATATTTTTTTTCCAAAGGATCTCATCACTGTTCTTATGATAGGTTAATCATACCCTATATTGCAAAAGATATTCAAGGACTAAAGGCAAAGGCAAAAGGGGGATTTTTCTTGGAATAATAAATAATGCACAACCACGATTTCCCCTTTCTTCAGCATTATCGTGGAACTTTTTTGAGTCTTTTTGCTATTTTGTCACAGTGGAAAAACCACTGGAGTTCAAATTTGTGAACCAAAGAATTAATATGATTTTATTATTTGCATTCTAAGCTCCTTTATAAGACATAAGGGGATTACATAACATAGCATTTTAAGGTTTTAAGTTTAAATCTTGTTATAGTTATTCGATAATATTTAAAGATAACAATTGTTTTTAATCATACTTTTTTAAAATGTTAAAAAGAATTAAAGTGAATATGCATACAATTAAAATTTATATATTTGAGGATTGCAAGATACAGACAATCATAATTTATACATCCAAGAAACTATAATCAGAACTAAGGCACAATCGAATAGAAATAAAATTTATACATAACCAGGAGTAACCACGGTAGCACAACCGGATAATAAGTTTGATCCAACATAAACCAGATAATATGGATAGAAACTCGCACAAAACGGTGGGAGGAGAACCCACACATGCATAAATTTAAATAGGATGCTTAAAACATATACTATATGTTGGGGAGACTCATTTAAACAAGTGAAAAGCACATTGTATTCCATAAATTATTATTTTTAAAAAACATTATAAGAAATCTATTAAAACTATTCTTTTGCATCAATTAAATTAAGAAACTACGCCTTACGTACCATTGTCTTCCGCTACATATCTCTTTCACACTAATCATATTTATATACACCAATTTACCCAAAAAAATATTTATATACACCAAAGGATGATATTTATATGACAATAGAAATGTTTGTTTTTATTTATATAAGTATAAAGACATTTTCAACTGCCGGTATAAGTTCAACTAAACTCACGAGGCAAAATCCAATAGGTAGGCAGAAAGGAGTCCTTTCCTCGGGATTGAATCCACCATTATGCACCCACACCACGTGTCAGGCAGCATCTCAAATCCCAGAAAAAGACTTACAGTAAAAATAAGTGCATAAAGTATACTCTTTTAAACTTTAAGTGTCTAAAATATTTAAATCAGTTCCTAAAACCCTCTAAATCTTAAACCCCAAATCGTCACCAATGTTACCGTCGGCCGCCGTCGCCAGTCTTACACTTTCGGTCACCGGACTCAGCCGACCATTTTTCATCACTTGTCGTCGTCGGAAACCGACGAACGAAGTGCCAATCGAGCGGGTGTTTCACGTTCGACGTTTAATGTCGGTTGGCACACCGCTCGCCGGTTTTCGGCGACGGTGAGTGAGGGAAAATAGTCGACTTGACCCAACGACCGAAAGGGTAGGCCGCCGGCGGCGGCAGCGGTGACGATTTGGGGTTTAAGATTTAGGGGATTTAGGGACTATTTTAGAAAGTTTTAAAAATTTAAGATTTTTTTGTAAAATTTTAAATTATTAAAAATATATATAATTTAAAGAAAATAAAAATGACATGTGTCTCGTTTTAAATGGATAATGATTTTTTTTTACTTTTAACAATCGGGTACTTAAAATTCTAACTTTAGAAACTTTGAGCACATATTTTTACAAAAAATACTTTAGGCACCTAAAGTTCAAAAGATGTATACTTTAGGCACCTATTTTTACTTTAAGCCAAAAAAACTATAGATAAACATATATTGATCAATACATATATATAATTAAACTAGCAAAGTTGCCCAACTCTAATTTATCTCTTGAGAATCCAATGCGTTAATTAAACACACTATTCGAACAAAAAGAATAAAATTATCATTATTATTATTATTATTATTATTATTATTATTATTATTAAACTCCATCGAGAGTAATAAGAACATTTTCGATATTGTGGTTTGCAACCGAACTTTCAAATGAAATTCAAGACGATGATCAGTTGCGACGGGTAGTTTAATTCTATAATTAACAACAAAAAAATATTACAACCCAAAGAGATAGCATATATTATTATTTAATTTCAACCATAATCAAAATTTAGATCCACGGAGTATTGGGGGATCACCACGAGTATGGACACGGCTAGTGGGAGCATCATGACTTTATTTGTAATGGAAAGTTTTGCTTTCACACAAATATTAAAATCTCAAAAAAAAAAACTTGATTTGAGTCAAGGTATCCACCGCCGATAGTAGTGATTAATCCCTCGTAGCGGGTGCTCTCATCAAGAGGTATCAAATTATTATTTTTAAGAAACTACTTTGATGCTAAAAATCTTATATATCTATATTAATATTAAAATTTTGATTGGGTTTGGTGTTACATTTAAACACCAACTTAGTTGAAAAAAAATAACAAATAACTTCATTTTATTAAGAATAACAAATATTATTTTAAGGGTGTTATTGTATTTTCATATTTACACAAATATTTAAAAAAACAACTAAAAATCATTTCTTTATATTCAAACCCATGACCAAAAGCTCTCACACCTAAGCCTTTAATATATATTCTCATATTAATCTAATGTATTAAAATTGTATTATCAAAATGCCTTATTGTTGCCCTCTTAGTTTTTCAGAGCTTTGTCCTGATTAATCCAGATTGATTGACGTCGCACATTTGATTTTGGCGTGTGAGTCTCCAAGCAAGAATTTTTTGCATACACAATATCTCGAATTCGAGATATATTTAAGCGATATCAAACTATTTACTACATGGACTAACCCGTTGGTATTATAAAAATACTTTTATGAGTATTAAATTAACTTTTCAATTAACTAACAAAACAAGGTAACAATAAAATGTTTGGTGCAGTGCTATAGCATACTACATTAAAAATGTCTATATAATACTCAAAACATCAAAGTATTCGTTCGAAAATGTGCAATTCCAGTGGTGTAATTTATTCGAGAGATGCATTAATGAAGCAAATTAAAATTCAAGTTTATATTCTTTTAGAGGCCATTTAGCATTCTCTTCCCAAACCCTTGTCATGTAGAAGATAAAACCCATGATTACATGTTGAAAGTCATAATTGGCATGTAGAAAATAATATACACCGATTCTAATTTGTCTTAAACTTAATCATGACAAATAAGATATAAGCGCAATCTTTAAAATTAGTCTTCCTTATTAGAAATTTATTGCAAGATTTCTTGTGCATGAATCATAATCATAACTAGCCACCAATGATTGTATAATTTTTTTTATTGTATTGTTTAACTATACTTGAAATAAAATTTTAAAAACTAATGATAACAACTTATAGACTAATTTTACATTAGTTTCTTAGTTACACGTAAGGTAATTAAAAGTTGAAAAAACACCTAATAAATATGATTAAATCAGAGGACTAAACCCACTAATTCAATGTCTTATTCATCATGAACTTGCTTATCTTTTTATTTGGAGCTGCTTTCATATGTTAAACATCACTCACCCAATATTAACAATATATATTAATTAACCTTAGGGTTTTCCTTTGCAGGTCAGCATTATATTTAAACAAAAAGGCCAAGATTTGTAACATGGGCTACATTATATGTGAATATGAAGAACTGATATTATATATCACTACCTTTAGAGGTCCTTCCCTTTAGAAAGTTGTAGCAAAGAGATTATAAAATTTAAGATATGTTTGGAAAGAAGTTCAAATGGAAAAAAGAAAAAAAAAAGTTGCTATATTATTACCTAACCTTGCCAAGGTTTTTGAGACTGGTTTCGTTGTGCATGGGAAGTGTTGTCGAGGCTGTAATTACTAGGACCAGTGATGCCGAGAATATCGGCATGAGAGAAAGCTCTAAGACCCAAGAAATCTCTTGTCGACCCTTCACTCTGCTGAGTGGTAGCGTTTGTCGTCGGCGGCGGTAGTGTTGGTGCAGTTGTTTTCGAGAATGATTCGTCAATCTTCCTCGTGTTCAAGATGCCACCACCGAATGCAACGTCATCAAAGGAATTAGTGGCGTCAAATCTAGTTGCAGAAGACAAAGAATTAATCATGTCTTGGAGAAGGGAAGGAGTGGCACCTGAGCCAGAACTGTGATGATGATGATGATCATCATCGCCTGCCATGGCAGCAGGTTTACGGTTTCCGAAAGAAGCCAAGCCATGGATAACTCCACCAGTACTAGCACTACCCACCACATCCGATTCTTGTTCACGTGAAGGCAAGTCGAGTCCAAAACCAGCTGTTGTTGTGTTGTTGGTGGTGCCAGCAGAATCTGCAGACACGTGACTCGGTTGGTGGGGTCTCATCAACGAGGCAACAACAGTAGCCGGTACTGTTGATGACCCAATTTTCCCGCTCATGGTCGAACCCATATGAGCTGCTTTCTGAAGCAATGAAGTGGCTGACATGTGAGGGGAAGCCATTGTCGTCTGATGGTATGGAGGAGGGAGAGTGGGGACAAGACTAGGGTTAGGGCTGGGGTTCCCATGAAGCGTTAAATCTTGATGATCTAATCTCGGGGAGAATATTGATGACGAGGAGGAAAGGTCTAAAGGGTGCTGTGGACCAGAACCAGCCCCGATCATTGCTTGGCTAGCCAGCCATGGAGGAATCTCTGGCCTTAGAGTATTGAAACTTTGCTGCTCTTTCTTAAGCGAAAATGCTTGGGGATTGAATTGGGGCTCTTGTAAATTAATGTGGGACGATGCTTCGCCTGGTTGATGAGCAGAAAGAAGTGGATTGATTGCTCTTGCACTCTCCACTGCTAAAGCATCGCAGAAAGCTCTATGTGTGATGAAACTATCCCTCCTGGAAAAAAAGTTAAAAAAATAAACACAACAAAACAAAAACCAGTGATCATAGAGTGCTATGACAATGGCAGATATACTTTTTCTCTCCTCTTTTTTCTTTCACTGTGAGAGCATAGGACAAACTGTCCAGTCGAGCTAGTGTGAAAAATAAAATTTCCATGTTTACTCTCGCTATATCTCTCTCTAAGGTGTGAAAACTAGGAACAGCTAAATGTATATATTGTTGTTGTGCTTAAATGGATACTATTATTGTGTTCATGGGGGGAAGAAGGAGGGTTTTGTTATTTATTATACCTTGAGAAGAGGGTTCCACAATCACATCTATATTCCTTAGTGCCACAAGTCTTGGAGTGAGCTTTCCAATCCGATTGAACTGCATATTTCTTGGAACACTTATCGCATTTCCACTTCTTCTCGCCGTGTTTCCTCGAGAAGTGCTTCTTGATTCCGGTCAAGTCCCCGAGCGCCCTCGACGGATCATGGTGCACACAGTTTGCTTCTGGACATACGTATACCTTCTTCCTCACCTCTTTGCTTGTTCTTTGCTTTAACTTCCATGGCAGATTATGCCCTCTTCTATGAAGCTGAAGATTCTGGTCTCTTTGAAACCCTTTGTTGCAGATCTCACACACGAATCTGTTTGTCGCCATGAGTGTTTTAGGAGACAAAGCTATAACTTCTGCATCCGGGTCTGATTCAAAAAATCAAAAACCACATGGAAATCGCTTCAAAAAAGTTTAAAAAGGGGTTAAGGAAACAAACAAAACAAGTAATTAAAAAAGAAACCAAACCTGGGTTGCCTGGTAGGTTTCTCTTTCTCTTAACTGGCTGAGCTTCAAGCTGTTGAGCGGTGAAGTATCGTTGAGGATAATTGGAACCGGCTTCCATTCTATTGCCGGAGGAAACACTGGCTTCACCAGATGCAGAAGCCGAAGTCAAATTCGACATGTTCTCTTCGAACACTTGTTGCTGTTGTTGGTGGAATAGCAAGCCTTTCATCTTCTTCTATTGCATGAACAAATGAACTAAACCTCCTAAATTTGCAGCCATGGATCTTGGTTTTACTTTTACATACAAAAAAAGTAGGGTACAAAGAACAACTCCAAGGATAAAAAACCAAAACTAAGTGATAAAAGAGAAAAAACCCGACACTTGATTCTCTAGGCTTGACATATATGAATGAATATATACGATAATCATCCTATTGGATTCAACCCAGGAGACAAATAGAGTAAGTAAATATTATATATAGCCGGGTGCAGATTGCAGAGCTTAAGCAGATCCTCCACCTCTACCTACTTTTAAGCTTCATGTTTTGAATAAAAATAATCAAACCATAACCACACAAATTTTGAAACTGATCAGCTCATGAAACTCAGCAAAGAGAGGGAGAGAAAGAGAGAGATGTGGATGAGAAGAAATCCATCTTTAATCCTCAAAGCTGTCCGAGAACGAGAACCCAAAACTACAAGACAAACGGGTGGGGAACCCTCTGATGTTGCACTTTCTGTCTTTTTCCTCTTTTCCTTCACACTCCCTCCAACACTTAAATATTTATATATTCGATCCACTGATAATATAAATTTATATTTTTAATAAATGACAGCGTGTATATATTATACTACTATCAAAACCAAAGAGATAGATAAAAATATTAACATCATGGTCATGGGATGGTAGACCTTTTTTCACATTTACAGCGAAATGATTGAACTAGATCTTATAGGCATGGCTAAAAGTAAAAGCCTTATAGGCTTGCCCTCTTACTTTTCATTTTTTTTAGTTACTTTTGAAAATATAATTCTTAAAATTCAATATTACTTAATGTATTACTTGAAATATTACATTATCTTATTTGGTTTATTTGGTAAGAATATAAGATGATATTGTTTGGTTGAGAGAATGTAAAATTACTAGAATGCATATTTTACCAAATTATCCTTATGTTTTATTTTCTTTTTAACAAGTTAAAATTTTAATATTTAATTGAAATATTTTTATAAAATTCATTGAAAACATTTTAATTTTTCTATTTTTTATTTTATATATTTTTATAAAATTCTTACATAAATAATTTATTATATTTGATAATGTCATACCAATAAAACAAGATACAAAATCAGAAAAACAAAATTTGAAATCGAGATCTAGAGTTAGAGTAGGCAAATGAAAAGATCCTGACGAACTGCATGGTCACAAATGGGATTTGAGTTGAATTAGTTTTTAGTTCTGAGATTTGACGAACCATAGAAGAAAGAAAAGGAAGGATGCAGATGAAAAAAAATATTATTTTAGGGTATTTTCGTCCTAAATGACAGGATTTGTCCAATACCAAAGAAAACTGAAGGAATGGTATTCCTGGACAAAACTGAAAAACACGCTACTGTAGGGAACTTTTTATTACCAAGTAGAGGGAGTTCTCACAAACCAAATATGGGTATATAAATCTGGAAATGGTTATTCCCGCCCGTAATGTTTATTTCTCCCATCCAAACACACTCTAAATAGTTTGTGGTTAATTTTTAGAATAAATGCTTAAAATTTTTAGTTGATAGTCAAGATTTAAAGTTAGGGGTAAAATATAATATTTGAAAATAAAAATAAATTTTTAAATAAATCAAATTTAAAAAGAAATTACCCCCACTCCATGTAACTTCGTCCCTGGTTGACATTCTCTCTTATATTGTAGGTTAAAAATTTATTAAAAACAAAATTTTCCAACCTCTCTTCTAGATAAAGATTATTAAAAAAAAATAGTTTACTATTTGTGTATGGACTGTGAAAGACTTAGCTGCAATCTCCGACCATCTTGCATGCCGCAACAATTTCTTATTTAGTAATGGTAAGTATCAGCAACCCGTTAGGTGTTGTGTGTTTATATATACAAAAGTGTGGACCAAACTTTTGATTCCCAACTTAATTAGATTCTTAGGATATAGACTTTAATTTTTTGAACGGAACTAATTAGGTGGATTTTTTTTACATATTAATTTTTTTAATAGTCGAAAGATGATTAAAAGATAATATATTTTCATAATTTTTTTTAACTCTTTGATAATGTGCGCACACTTTAAAGATATAACGATTAAACCTCTTTTCTACGTATAAAATTATTTTTTAACTTCATTATTTATCATTATAAAAGTTAAACATCAACCGTTATACTATATAGTTTGTTGGGTAATTATTCTATGCACAAGCGATTGTGGGAACTTTGTTTACACAAGCGCTTTAGTTTTAAGGGTTAAGAGCTGTATTTAGGGTTTAGTGGTTTAAGTATAGTAATTTTGAATTTAGGGGTTATTGATCGAATTTTGGGTTTATAGGTTAAAACTTAAATCCTCAACCATATTATCCTAAAATCTAAACTCTAACCCAAACCCTAAATTCTGACCCTAAATCTTAAATTCTAACCATGAACCCTAAATCATACACCCCTACACTAAAACCCATAAAATCTAAACCCTAAAATTAAAATTAAGACGATTGTAAAAGCAAAAAATTTTCACCGCCTGTGTATAAGATATAATTCTAGTTCTTTATATTAATACATAGAATTAAAATTATAATCGGTTACAATGAATATCTTCCTATAATATTTTTTTAACAATGTCTTCCTATAATATTGATTGAAAATGATTAAGAGATGAAACTTTGTCATAATTTAAGCGAGAACAGTCAATTAAATGGAAAATTATGTATTGCATTACGCACTTTGTGCTATGTGTTACAAATGTATACTATTATTTAATTTATAAGTTTGGTCAAGAATCCAATGAATAATTTTAGTGGAAAAGCGAAGTATGTTTATCCTATAAAATCTGTGTTCGAGCAGTTTTGTTGATATTTAAACTCATGACGAAAGGTTTTTATACAGATCTAGAAATTCAAAAATATGGACCTAAAATAATTTTTCCCTAAAATAAATATGTAAATTGTTTTTTACCTTTACACGTTAATTTTTTTAAAGGAAAAATTCACACAAATTTTAAGTTTGTTTTAAAAAATAGGAAAGCAACTGCTCCCCTAAGAGGCTGCATGCATCCGCCACTATTATACGAGAAATTATTACATGGTCCCGGCTCACCACGTCATTCATGGTCCCATCTAATGAGATTCATTCATTTAATGACATCTAGGAAAGAGGTGAAGATTCACTTTGGAAAAAATAAAATGAAAAATTATTATTGGATGAGATAATGGATGACGTAATAAATCGGGCTCATCTAATAATTTTTCCTATTATACACAATTTATTTACGATTCTATCTATTATCATTTGATAATTTTATCTCCATATCTAGTTAACCGATCACCATTTCAGTTGAAAAATTATAAAATTATCTTTCTTTACAAAGTGCGATGAATATTACTGTAAGAATGATGTTGTCTTTTTACACCTTTTCAAATATTTAGATGAATTAACTAAAACTCAGCACTCGAGATTTGAGCACTCGACCAAAATTTCTATATAAAAGCTTGTTAACACTCCACCTATAATTATATTTCACTTTTCATAAATGAAAATTTTACGCGATGGAAACATAGATAAATTACATTTGTTATTTTCTGGTAGATTCTTCAAAGATTTGGGAGTTTGAAAATTGAAATGGGAGTTTGGTGGATCCAAGTTTGGATTTTTTTTTTAAAGAAAGTTAATTAGAATATGCTTGAATATTGAGCATGTATTGAGACGGTGTCCACCGGCGGTACAAGCTTGGACTGAGTTGGTGCAGACTGCTAAGTTGGAGTCCTTCTTAGGTATGGAACTTCATGATCGGTTGAGTGCGAACTTGTCAGGACCGGCTAACTCTGCGCGTAGCAATGACCATTGGGATCTCATGTTTGCTTACACACTGTGGAATTTGTGGCTGGGGCGTAATGCGCATGTCTTTAATAGCTCAATTGCTGGAAACGGTTCTGTTATTGAACGTGGTAATCACCTTGTCCAACTTCCGCTCCGAGCTTTGGCCGAGGGCCGTGTCGCCGTTCCTGGAGGTGGTGTCGTGGGTAGTGCTTTTGCACGTTGGGAGCCCCCTTTGCAGCAGTGGCTGAAAATTAACTCTGATGGATCGCGGCGTGTGATCGATGGCTACACTATGTGTGGTGCCGTGGCTCGGAACAGCCTAGGTGAGTGGTGCTTTGGGTTTACGAAATTTATTGGCCTTTGTTCGGTATTGGATCCCAAGGTTGGGGGTGGGGGGTATTTTGGCCTTTTGAATGCTTGGGAGGTCGGGTTTCATCAAGTTGTGCTAGAATTAGATAATTTAGAGGCAATTCGTGTCCTAAGGGATGATTTCCGCGGGCATCATCATCTCAAATGGCACCCGGATGAAATACGACATCGGGATTAGATATTGCGATGTTAGGCGTGATGGGAACAAGGTGGCTGACGCGTCAGCTAAAAGTGCAAGGCTTGATAGTTTGAAAGTTGTTTATCATGTTGTGCCACCTGCTTAGTGTCACGACCATACCTTCGTTCACTCGACAAGTAGGTCGTGCGGCACTAGGAAGGGACGCTTCCCGACCGAGTCAGCCCTTGATCTCGGTGTATCTTTGTTCACTCGGTAAGTCAACCGTGCGGCACTTGAAAGGGACGCTTCCCGACCGAGTCAACCTTGCTCTCTATAGATCTGTCCCAGATAAAACAAACAACGCGTCAGGTCTCAAGCCACAACATAATCCCTCAAGCCACGAGTCGATACCGTAGGGCATAGCGGATGCCCATAGTCGACCCCCACCTTCCCCGAAGGAAAAAGTAGTTTTATTAAGTAAAAAAAATATTCGGGTTACAAAAGAAGACTCACCCACACCATCGACTTGGGCGGTAGGGGCCGCCTCGATGGTGTGTAGGATACGTACCTGTACTAGTGGATCAGTCCAAACTCTGCCGGCTGTCCACCCCCTACATATATGCGAAAACAATTTTATGGAAATGACCCGAGTAGACACTGAAATGCTTGAAACGGGGACATTCTTCCCTAACTATAGAAATACAAACTATTTTCCCTAAACATAACAATGATTGAAACGAGGACAACTTATTACCTACTCAACCATGAGGCCTTATACATAGCTAGCCACGGTATATCTACTCGGTTGTGGTCCTATAGAGGGGATGGCCACAACATTCTCCCCCACCTAATTTGTCGACGTCCTCGTCGACTTGGCAGACTTGAGCTTCACGTTTCCCGGACACATCTCCTTCATCCCTGTATAATTGCATTGCTGACAACGTCTTCCCAGTAGCCTTTGGAAGGATTTTGGCCTCTGCCACTCCTGGCTGCTCCCCTTGGAAGATCAAACAACTCACCGAAGGGACGGGGATGGCTTTCGCACATATCATGAAGTCCAAACCTATGACGACATCAAAGTCATCCATAGGGACTACTGTGTAGCTAATCTTTCCCTCCCACGATCCAATCTTGGTCTTCACATTCTTTACACTTCCCCATATACTTGATGCTTCAGAGTTCACAACTTTTATTCGCCCCATATCCTTGGTCAGAGTTAGATTGCACATTTCCGCTTAATCTGGAGAAATGAGGAAGTCAGTTGCTCATGTGTCTATCAAGGCCTTTGTGACTTTCTCATTCAAAATTATGTTCACATACATCAAGCCTCTCCTTGGTTCTGTCCTAGCCTTGTCTTGTTCTGTTTGCATAGAATATAAGAAACGGATATAACCCATTCTAGCTGGTTCATCCCTCTTGTCATCCAATTGGTGGCCAACCTGATCCAAACCTTTTGGAGTAGTTCTCAGCGCCGATAGTGCACTCCTCTGTGGACATTCTGCCAGTCGGTGGGGACCCTGACAAAGAAAGCAGCGTAGCCCTCGCCTAGAGGAATCATTATTCTGTCCTCTATCTCTTCCCCAAGTTGAAGGTTTCTCTACTCGTGCCACTTTATAACTTGCTATCCCACTGTCATTGCCGTTACCATGGTCAATGCCATTACCCGTACTATTGCCATTGACATTACCATTCCCACTGCTCCGACTACTGCCATCGCCACTTGCGGGTGTGTCCTTACGCTTTGTGGAACCTTCACTGTAATCACTAAGTCGTTCGGCAGCAGCCATCGCCTCAACCACATTTTGCGGTCTTTGTCTCTGGACCTCTGTTCTCGCCCATAATTTGAGTCCTTCTAGGAAGTAGAACATTTTGTCCTGTTCGGCCATATCCTTGATGTCTAACATTAACGCGGCAAACTCTCTCACATACTCGCGTACTGCCCCGGTGTGTGAGAGATCTCTCAACTTCTTCCGTGCATTATACTCCACATTCTCTAGGAGGAATGTATTCTTCAATTCCTTTTTCATCTCCTCCCAAGTCTTGACGGAGCACATATTGCCATCGAACTTGGACCGCCACCACAACTTAGCATCCCCTGTCAAATACATCGAGGCAGTGGAGACCTTGTCCTCATCTGATGTTGTATGCATTACTCGAAAGTATTGTTCAATGTCGAATAAGAAATTCTCAAGTTCTTTGGTATCTCTGTTCCCTTCAAACCGTTGGGGATCTGGGACCTTGGCCCTCTGGCCCCTGTCACCTACAGTTGAATTGCCTACGGCCACTTGGACTAGGTTGACAAGACATCTGAGTTCTGCCAACTCATTCTTAAGGTCACTCATAGCTTCTTTTGCCTCATTACTGAGTTCCTTTATGGCATCCGATTCCTCGTTGGGCTTCCTCAATTTCCCTAACACGATCGCTCGTGACCATATGAGCTCTCATGGCAGCTACTGCAGCCTTCCGACTCTTCAAATTTAGCAGGTCAACCGACCTATTGCTTCGACTTTTAGCCATTTCAAAAGTAAGTATGCACCCAGTATCCGCAAGCACAGCCCAAGCACCATTGTGCCAAGGAAAGAAAAATAATTGTCGATTCCCAATGATCAAGTTAGGCCTTTATTGTGCCACAAAACCAACAACTTTATTCTTTTCAACACAACAAGCGCCTCTGCGTTGAACATAAATGAGCCCATAGGGGTTACTTTCCACGTGACATCATGCTAGGATAATTATTTTTTTGACGACATGCACCTCTGTGCACTGTTTGCAATATGATTTCCAAGCATGCATCAACGATTCACAAGTAGTCGGCTTCTCAATACTGAGGTAACCATAGTGATTAACGTCAGACACCTCTTGTGTACTGATTTCACTATGACGACCCAGCTAAGACTTCAAGACACATTGAATGCCTCGGCACAAAACAACCATAGTGCGTAACGTCAGTCACCTCCGTAAACTGATGACACTATGTTTGAACTCGTTTGCACATCTGTGCAATAAGAAATAAGTGCTTTTCGCACTAAAACAACCATGGTGGTTAGCGTCAGTCACCTCCGTATACTGATCCCACCAGGTCTAACTTGTTAGCACCTCTGTGCAATATAAAGATCGAGCACCGCGTATGTTTCGATCGCTATAGTGGTTACCGACAGACACCTCTGTGCGCAGCTCCACTATAAAACTCACATTCACCTCTGTGCCACAAATTCACAACTGAGCACCACTGTGCCAAAGGAATGAGCGTCACTGCGCGGAGATAACAACCAAGCACCTCTGTGCCCGAAACAATAGTCAGGCACCTCCGTGCACTAACCAACCCTCAATTTATTTCACATTGTGGACTCACCCAACCCACTCCTTTTTCGAGGGCGCTTGGTGTGGAGTCCAACCATTTAACGTCGTACAAAGTTTAGATTCACATTACCCGGCTCGAAAGCCTTGCTCTGATACCAAGTGTCACGGCCATACCTTCGTTCACTCGACAAGTAGGTCGTGCGGCACTAGGAAGGGACGCTTTCCGACCGAGTCAGCCATTGATCTCGGTGTATCTTTGTTCACTCGGTAAGTCAACCGTGCGGCACTTAAAGGGACGCTTCCCCGACCGAGTCAACCTTGCTCTCTATAGATCGTCCCGAGATAAAACAAACAACGCGTCGGTCTTAAGCCACAACATAATCCCTCAAGCCACGAAGTCGATACCGTAGGGCATAGCGGATGCCCATAGTCGACCCCACCTTCCCCGAAGAAAAAGTAGTTTTTATTAAATAAAAAATATTCGGGTTACAAAAGAAGACTCACCCACACCATCGACTTGGGACGGTAGGGGCGCCTCGATGGTGTGTAGGATACGACTGTGCAGTGGATCACCCAAACTCTGATTTGTCCACCCCTACATATATGCGAAAACAATTTTATGGAAATGACCCGAGTAGACACTGAAATGCTTGAAACGGGGACATTATTCCCTAACTATGGAAATACAGACTCTTTTCCCTAAACATAACAATGATTGAAACGGGGACAACTTATTACGTACTCAACCATGGGGCCTTATACATAGCTAGCCACGGTATATCTACTCGGTTGTGGTCCTATAGAGGGGATGGCCACAACACTTAGCTTCTTTCGTTATTACATGAGGATATTATTATATAGTTAGATGTATGGTTTTGTCAAATTTTTCCATTAAACTCAATTTTAAATATTAATATGAGTACTCTTTTTTCAATAAAACTTATATTAATATTTTTTTGTGTATAATCGTTTATAAATGAAATCGTACTTTTTCACAAAAAAGAATATGCTTAAAATTAAACTTTTTTTTCTCTGGGTGCATTGACTCCGAAAAACAACAAAAAGGATAAGAACAAATCCACGTAATTGAGGCCAGAAAAAGGCACGCTAACAATTGCGGACAGCTCGAGATTATTGGGTCCAAAACGCATAATTTAGACATAATATAAACATTGTAATAGTGAATAAAGCCATTGTTGAAGTTGACCACCTCATCCTTGGGAAACATATTTGCTGTTGTCCATCGACTTTGCCAATTTAACTCTTTTTTCAATTTGATATGAAACTTAAAAGTTAATAAAAATATTAAACATATATAAAATTAATGATAAAGATCTTTTTTTCTTTTTTACATAATCAATATTTAAAGTAAAAAAATTATATGATCAAGCCGTATTCAGCCTTTGCCAAATGAGTTAAGAACTCATTAGCAATAATAAAAAATTAATTTTAGATTATGGTATTATGGTTTAAAATTTTATTATGTATAGCTGAATTGTTTGATTAATTTACGCCAAAAGCCAAGCAAACGACATAGACATAGCCTTCCAAAATTATTGGGTCATAAATCGACCTAATTTCATGTCAAATTAATTTCCATTTGTTCGAACAAGAATACTATAAATTGTCCCGAGTTAAATAACAGTGTGTTTCAACAAACTGTTTTTAATATTTCAATTATTTAAAATGAGAAAAAAATAGCTCCATCGAAATTATTTAGTCTGTCCAAAGACGGAGTCAGAATTTGAGGTTAGGGGCAAACTATAAATGTTTGAAAGTGGGGACAAATTCATAAATAAACTAAATTAAAAATAAATAAATAAAAAGACAAAAATGAGAAAAAATTTTTGGGGTGAGAGACGATTGCCTCTCTCTACCCCACATAGTTCCGTCTCTAAGTCCGTCTGTACAAAGTTACTTTAATTTTAAAATGGCATTAAAAAAGTTTGAATCTCTTTTCTTATTTTCAAATTGTAACTTCTTTTACATTAAAAAATAATAATTAATTTAAAGCTTATGGGTGCTATTATATAATATTAGCTTAAATCAAGATAGTTTGTTTAAGTGTATGGCTCACTTATTTTGATTTGATTTGTCAACAAACAAGTGTATTTGCCAGCCTAAAAGTGAAGCAATTCAGTATTTTAGTTAATTACTTAATCCCACATTTGCCGGGAATATTATTTATCATTCAAGTTTAAATATATTTTAGTGCATGAGTTACTATTGTAAAATATTTTTTCAAGCACTCTAATTAATAAGAACGATTTAGGTTTTATGATTTAGTCATATTATTTAAGGTTTTGAGCTTATGGTTTATAATTTAATATTTGAAATTTATAATTTAAAGTTAAATATTTAGATTTTATAATTTAAATATAAACGATCGTGTAATTTTTTACATAACTTGTATAGCAAAAGATAACTAAGTTATAATTAAAAAAGTGAATGATTCTTTAGTTAAAATTGAAACGGTTTAATAAATAATAAAATTAATTAAGATACAACACAAAAAATATAAGAAAACAATTTTTCGTGAGAGTTAAAAACAATTTTAGCACTACATTGTTTCTTAATCTTATAGTTTTTAAATTATCTAAATCACAAATTTATTATTCTAGAGGATTAAAAATATAATTTACTATACCTATTAATTTATAATTTCTATTTTTAAAAAAGACTTATATATAATTTAACCATTTTAAGGGTTCATGGCCCTGCCAACCGCCATCTTCACCTCTGCAAATATTCGACATTGTAAACAATTAAATTAGGGAATTTATTTATTATAAATACCACCGTTAACATTTTCAATACATAAAAGATACACGAATTTCATTTCATTTTTTTTCCAACCCTCCATGTCCATGTCCTGCTTTTATAGATATATTAAAATCAGATATATAAAACTTTATGTTAATAGGGTGAATTTGTAGAAAATTCTGTTAGACAATTTAGTGAGTGTGGAATTATAAAATTTAAAAAATATATAATTAGATTATTAATAAAAATATTTGAATCGAATATCAATAATTATGAAAGTAATATTCTATAAATAGGAAAGATAGGAGGCCCCATACTAGATGATTGAGAAACGCCCCCATGTAGTAACCACAAGGCAAATCACTACCTTACACGTGGAAGAAAAGATCAATCATGTTCCATTTTAATCAACGGATCTGATATAAGGTCTGTGTGGACAGACGGATGATAGAAATTCCGAGGGAAATAAACAAATAGTACTTACATTGTTGTGACCGCACTTTCACGGTATGCTTTTGAATCACAACCGTGAAAGGGACAAACGGAGGACTGAGTTTGACCCACTAGTACGCGTGGAGGATGATAATTGGAAGAAGATTGACAGACCCATGCACAGTGCGTGACTTGAGACTTTTCCTCTTCCCCTTTGTCAGCAGCAAAATTCCTTTCCCAACATTGTCTTACCTAATTTATCCCATTCAATATTAAATATAAATATTACCGCTCGGGTCCCACTCCGACACTGGCAATCTACGATTGGCGGTGCCACTTACCTAGGTGCAAAAATAATCTCATTGTTACATATTAATTTTTCATAAAATTTTAAAAAATATATATAAAATATATAGTGTAAAATAATTTGAATGATAAATTTATTTTTAAAAAATTAATTTTTATTTTGTTAAAAATTTTAAAAATGATAAAAAATAAATGTATCTTATAAATGTTTCTAAATTTTTTAAAATGACAGTTTAACTAAAACAATTTTAAAATACAAATGTGATAATTTTGCTGTGACAAAAAAAATATAATTTTTTTCATTTTATTTCAGCCATATTATAAATATTTCTTCATCAGTAAACCAAATAAAACATTTGTTATCTTCAAATTCTCCATCTCAAAACAATATTGTAATTTGCAGTAGCCATCGTTATCGTTCGGAACTCGGACCTCCCATTTGTGTTATAGATTTAAGAGTAACGTTAAATACTTCAAAAAGTAATCAAATATCGGACAATGATTTGATGGGTAAATGATAATATATTGCAATATAAGTTTGAGTCTTTGAGAGTATGTGAAGTTTGGAATGTGGGCAGAACAAAATGGAGGCCTGTGGGGCCATGGCCTTAAAAAAACTTATAAATTTATAATTTAAATCTTTAAAATTATTAAAACAAAATTAGCCTACGTAAAATTTTTAAAAACTTATATTAAGTTTTAAATTTTTTAGATGTTCTTAATTAAATCTCTTATATTTTTTAAAAGTTTTCATCAAGTTTCAAAATTTTAAAAATTTTAGTTAAGCCTCAATTTAAAAAAAAAAAAAATTGAACCTTTCGAAATATTTAAAATTTTTAATTTAAGCCTCTAAACTTTTAAAGTTTTAAATTTGCCTCTCTAAACTCTATCACCAAGTTCCGTAAATGTTTGAAATATCATAATAAAATTTATATATTATTGTAATAACATTTTAAACCAAGGGAGTCGACTCATGTAAGTTTGGTGTACTCTTTGATTATAACAATAATTAAGAGTAAGTACAGTTGACTGGTTGGTCAAGCTGTTTATTTTTGTTTCCTTTTATTATCTTTGGTTATAAGTTCTAGACCTACTATGATCACCTTCTTTCTTCCCTTCCCCTTTAGGTAAAATTAGGATTAGAAATAGGAATTGTAAAAAAAAAATTAATTAAAGAGAAGGAAGGGTAGATCTTGTTTTGATGGTTGGCCTCAACATTATTATCTGTTTTGGTTCAACGGTGTCATTATCATAAGAAATTGGATTGAACACTGATCATTTCCAGTTTAGAATTCAAAGTCGCAACCGACAATGGGATCTATTGGATAGGATTGAGGAGGTGCCTAATAATTGAGTCAGTTTTTTTTGGTGGGGGGCGGGAAGTAAACTATCTTATCTGCAACTTATAAAAACGAGCTCATGCATGACATGTAAATTACAAGGGTCCTTTATAATTATATGGATGTGATTAAATGGCAGTTCAAGGCTACAAGCACGAAGAAAACGTTTTGCACCAGTGCCTGATAAGATGAGCCAATCTCTATAGTTTCATCTTCCTTTTTCTATTTTCTTGTAAAGCTTCAAATTTCTCTTGAGAGATTAAATGGAAAAGGAAATGTGATTTTAGATCCAAGGGGGAATAGGTTCGTTCTGGGGTTTTGATTTTCCCTTTGTAAAGCTTTAATTGACCGGAGAAGACTGCATTTCCCTTTCTGTGCTTTCTACAAAAGGAAACGACGACGTTTTTACAACTGAGCGATGCGAATTTGGGCTTATCTGTATTGGTTCGTTTGGGCATGGACACAATGAAATTGCTACGAAATTTAAAAGCCCAATATCATGTACAGTTTTCGCAATCGATATATTATTAACTCCAAATTTTATTTTGTCAATTTACTCAATCAGTTTAATTATCCTAGTTTTAATTTAGGATTTAAAATTTAGAGGTTTAGTTTTTTTAATATTAGAGTTAGAAATTTAGGATTTAGGTTTTATAGTGTAAATATGCATGCTTGTATAAAATCAATTTTATACAACATGCGTATCAAAATTTTACCATTTTAATAATATAATTCTCGGGGAGTTTAATAATCTAATTCTCATTTAGTGAAAGAATCACTAAATATTGTGGTATAAATATGATTGAGTCATATGATATCTTTTATTATGAAAGTGTTAAAATGTTAAAATTAAAACGAACGGACGTTGATAAAAAATAATAAAATGATCAAAATAAAATTTTTATTATAAATAAATAGATCATTATAGGTATTAAGGCAATAAATACATATAAAACAGCTTACTTTAGTCCCACGTATTTTAAAACTAGATCTGGATCTGATCTTTGAGAACCATCGTAGGGATAAAATATGAAGGTACAACTGATTGCTATGTAGGCGTTTTGCTTGTCACCTTAGTTCCTTTCTTTAACATAAATTATTGTTCTAATTTCACTTATTTAAGGTTTCTTCAACATACTTATATAAGAATTTTAACAACATTGCGTATTAATTTGTCATCAATTTAATTAGAGAAAAACTAAATATATTATAGTAAAATTTAATGGGAGAGAATTACAGGGGTAAAATTTCTTAAGAAATGATGATGGAGGTGCTTGAATTGGAAGACAGTTTGAGTATCTTTCTCTTTCCATTTAAATACCATTAGGGAGAACAATAAATTTGCCCTTGCACAATCATTAAAGAGAAACCAAAAAATAATTAGTAATATTTGGTATAAGATCTGGTGTAGGAGTATACTACCTTTCGATCTTTGCTTGCCATAACAGTTATATCATCCATCTCAAAACTCTTTCAAACTCTCAATCTCTCTTCTGAAGCAGTGAAGCGGTAACCTTATCAATCGAAGAAGAAGAAGAATTGGTACCCAAAGGAAGATTCTCTTCTTCGTTTTTCTGCTGTTGCTATCCACTGCTCACCCCTTCTATCTCCCCGGTGTTGCCCCTCGCGATTTCCAAATGGTACCCCTTTTTTCTTTTCTATTCATCTCTCTGGGGTTATCCTTGCTTTCTTTAATCGTTAATGTTTGTGTTGATTTGTGGGTTTGTTGATGGGGGCGTGAGTTGTTGTATCTAGTGTTTTTTAAGGTTTGATCTGATGTTTTGGTGATTTATTTATTCTAGATCGGTTGTTTTAGATTTGGATTTGATTTTTCGTTTTACTGCTAAAGTTGCCTTTGCTTGTTCTTAATTTTGGTTCTGAATGTTGGGTTAGTAATTGTGTAAGCTGAAGAAAACATTTCAGTTTAGTGTGCCTGAGTTAAACTACTAAATTGAAATTAAAGAGAAAATAAGCGTATATGCTTATGCCATTTGTTTATTGTTTTAATCTTAATGCGTAGAGAATCATATTTTGTTTAACCAATGATGGGATGTTGAACGTGTAATTGGCTGAATCGCAGTTTGCAACGTTTTCCATATAGAGATTGGCTAACATAAATGTTAAACTTATTTTTGGCTTTAATGATGTAATCACAATTGTGTTTTCTGGTATTAATAATTGTTCTATATCAATCTTCATGTTTGAGTTGCCTGGATGTATGATGCCCGAGAAGCACCATTTCTCCCTGAATCCTGATTGTGTAATGTGAATGACAACAATGTGCAAACACCTAAAGTAATATAGTTTTAGATCCATAGTGTAATTCACTGTGATGTATTATTATTATAAGTTATAAATTAGAGAAAAAGTTTGATACACAATCCGTGTAAATTAAAATTTACACGTGCTTTTCAAATTTAGGGGTTAAGGGTTTAGTTTAGGGCTTAAAGTTTAGAGGTTTAGGTTGTAGGGTTTAGAATTTAAGGTTTAGGGTTAAAGTTTAAGGTTTAGGGGTTAGGCTGTTAGGGTTATGATTTTAGATTTTATAGCAGGGATGTGTAAAAGTATTTTACATGGGCTGTGTATCAAAATAAAACCCAATAAATTATAATGGTAATGATCACGATATGATATGAAGAAAGAAAGCCACTTCTTTCTTTCTCAAGGTATTACTTTTTGTGTTTCTTAATATCTTCTGAAGTTAAGGATGTTCTCCCTTACACTTTGTTTCCTTTTCAACAATGAAGATCCAAAAATATAATGAGATCAAGTTAGATCCCGAGTCCGAGAGATCAATGACCGTGAATGTTCGAAAACAGAAAAGCATATTTGGTCTTAGAATTTCAGGTGGTGCTTGGCCTATCTGTTCGTAGAATTTAAAAGTTAATTAATCTGGCACTGTTTTGCGTGCTTCTCTAGGGTATATATTACCGAGTGTTTATAGTTTCGGGGAAATGGAATCTGCAGAGTAAATTTTTAGATTTCATTGTTCTGATTCTGAATTTTGCTATGGTTTTTGTCTCTTTTTGTTCTTGGTTGTCTTGCATCTTAAATTGTCTTTTTTCTGATTCTGGACAGGGTGATCCCCTTTATGTAAAAGTGAACAAATTATCATCTACAAAGACTCAACTTCCATATGACTATTACTCCCTTAAACTACTGTAAGCCACCCAAGATTTTAAACAGTGCTGAAAATTTGGGTGAGGTGCTAGTGGTAATCGCATAGAGAATTCTGTCTACACTGTAAGCATCTGTGACCTTTTGGGGTGTTATTTACTTGTAGTTGGTTATAAGTGGTATTTAATATAAATCTTTATATTATATCTGCAATTTTTATTTCACTGTTCATCATGTCTTTTGATTTAGTTTGAAATGAGGGAAGATCTGCCTTGCAAAGTAGTCTGTCGAATAAAACTTGATGCAACTCTACAAAGAATTTCAAGGAAAAAATTGACGATGAATATCGAGTTATGTAAGTAACAAGTATGACATCAATGGTTGACCTCTTATGTTTTTAATGTTTGCTTCCCCACCACTCTCTCCTTTTGTGGTTAATGCATTTGCGGTGTATGTTTATACTAAATGAACTGGATTTGATACTCAGGATTCTTGACAACCTTCCGGTTGCTGTTCTTAGACAAAGGAGGGATGGAAGCCAGTCAACGACATATGAACACGGTTTCCGTGTGGGGTTCAAGGGGAATTATGCTGGGGTAGGCTCAAGGAAGTTGATATTTTCTTCAAAATGTGTGTGTGTTTTTATCTTAACCGTGTATATGCCTTTGCAGAAAGGAGGAGAAGTATTTCATCAACAACCACTTGAGCTTCAGGGTAATGTTTCACAGGGATACTGTGACTGATGCTGCTAGAATTGTTGGATTTGAGGTTACTCCTAACAGGTTTTGTACCGATTTCTTTCTTTTTGTTCTGTTTGCATTTTTTTTATTTTGCATTTAGTTGAACTGTGTTCGTTAGTATGGATGATATATACCAAATGGTATAATGCTATGTTACTTCTATCTCTATTATTTCTTTTTTGTTTGAATACATGTAGCCACTCAAAGTTCTCGAGTACTTGAGAGTTTTTTATGTGCTTTTTTGATTTATTATTCTTCAGTTCAATCAAAATATAGTTGAAGTAGCAACTTGTATTGTCCTTGAGGAAAAACAGGTATGGAAACCATATGAAATTTGTGTCGTTCAACGTTAGAAATAACCTTAAAAAATTAGAAACTAATATTTTTAGGATAAGGGTCAGTTTCTATCTGTTATTTAAGGGCTTGCTTGTGTCATTATTGTTTCATCGTGTGGCTTTTTATAAACAGCATTAATCATGAATACAAGGAATGGGATGAGAAGAATCCTCGGATAACAGCATGCAATAAAGACACCAAAAATCTAGTTCCAGGTAGCACTGTTCCACAAGAAGTTGACCTAGGCAAGGAGGTCGTGTTCACATATGATGTAACTTTCAAGGTACTCTACCTCCTCTTTCTCTTCTTATCATTGATCTTTCTCGACTGTATATCCCAATGCATAGGCTAACTTGTGGTTTTCTGCAGGAGAGTGATATCAAATGGGCTTCTTGTTGGGACACATACCTTTTGATGAATGATGATCAAATCCATTGGTTCTCCATCATAAACTCACTGATGATTGTTCTCTTCCTATCTGGCATGGTAGCCATGATCATGATGAGAACATTGTATAAAGATATTTCAAACTACAACCAATTGGAAACCCAAGACGAGGCTCAGGAAGAAACAGGGTGGAAACTTGTCCATGGAGATGTCTTTAGGGCTCCAATTAATTATGGTTTACTCTGCGTTTATGTTGGTACAGGTGTCCAGATCTTTGTAATGACACTTGTGACGATGATATTTGCGTTGTTGGGCTTCTTATCTCCATCCAATCGTGGAGGGCTTATGACTGCTATGGTTCTCTTGTGGGTTTTCATGGGAATATTCGCTGGTTACTCTTCAGCCCGTTTATACAAAATGTTAAAGGGCACAGAGTGGAAGAGAAATACTTTGAAAACAGTATTTATGTTTCCAGGTGTCCTATTTGTCATCTTCTTTGTGCTGAATGCACTAATTTGGGGAGAGCAATCTTCTGGTGCAGTGCTGTTCGGTACAATGATCGCTCTTGTTTTATTTATGGTTTGGTATATCAGTTCCATTGGTCTTTGTTGGCAGTTACCTGGGTTTCAAAAAGGCGGCCATGGAAGACCCTGTTAAGACCAACAAAATTCCCAGGCAAATACCGGAGCAGGCATGGTACATGAAGCCACTCTTCTCTATACTCATCGGAGGCATTCTCCCTTTTGGGGCTGTTTTCATTGAGCTGTTCTTCATCTTGACATCAATATGGCTGAACCAATTCTATTACATATTTGGCTTCCTTTTCATTGTGTTTGTCATTCTAATAATCACCTGCGCTGAGATAACAATTGTGCTATGCTACTTCCAGTTGTGCAGTGAAGACTACAATTGGTGGTGGAGATCTTACTCGACTGCCGGCTCCTCTGCACTTTACCTTTTACTGTATTGGGCTTTCTACTTCTTTACAAAGTTGGAGATCACGGAAAAGTGTCTCGGAAGGAGGCGTTCACTGCTGGGGGATGGTCAGAATTCAGCTGAACATGATCATTCTGTAGAGTTGAGCAGCTTCAATTGGACAACCTATAAAATATTAAGCAACCATTTTGATGCAAAACACATAAAAAACATAATATTAGTATGTATTTAAGGTACATAAGACACGTAGTGCTGTTCTCTCTTACGGTCTCTAACAAACGTTATCATCGGTTGGATGGTTGTAGCCTATTCTTAATTTTTCATTTTTGTGCCTGCATGGAGGATCCAACGAAAATGGTGAATAATAGATAGTACCAGAAAATTTAGAAACCAGGATTTACAATAATATCAAGTCAAAAGAGGGTTGATTTTGCAGATACTAGACTGCCTTTTGGGATGAATCTTCATCATTGGCTTAGCTTATTCAGTATGTAAGAATTACATCAGTGATCATAATGAGTAAAGGGAAGTTACTTAGAGACAATCTTGAAATACTCGATATTATTGCCTTCTCAAGATATTCTTACAATTACAAATACAAAGCAATGAGGGGATTGCTTCCCAGGAAGTTAAAACTAAATTACAAGGGCAATAGATTTTACAACAAACCAGAGGCTTTCCATATCCTAAATAACAAAACATTTGCACATGGAGTCGGCATAAACTATCGTCTGTATGAGTTTCTACTGACTTCATCACTTCTTCGAAATTCTATATATCATGCTGGAACAAACACGTTGTATATATACATAGAGCATATCTGCAATCATTTTTCACAATCTACATGAGCTCTTACCCAGGGGTATGTTGTGTATTTGTACAACTTCACCCTGATGAATGCTGAAACAAATGGTTGGTGTAGTGATCTTGGCATTGTGGGCTGATTTACCCGATAAAAACCAAAAGAATGCTGAACGACAATGTTGGATTGGGGGGGGGGACAATGAAGAACCTCTACTTTCTGATGTGTTGTATCAGCTGCAAATGACCTCCACAGCAAGTTTCTTCATGACACTAGGACATGGGTCTCCTCCAAACATTCCGGGTGCTACAGTCACTGTATAGAAGTTTTGTCCTACACAAAGCTGCAAGGAAAATACATGGGTTTATTTCCACTATTCTAACTATAAAACAAGATGAAATAGTGTAAGAAAACAGAACATACCCTATTAAAAGCATCATAAGAGTGGTGAGCATGACAGCTTCCTTCGCGGTAGCTTCCACAGACCCCTTCTGGAGTTCCAAAGCTAGCGAACTTCACTGCTGATATTTTCTGCCCCGCAATCGCACTCTAAATGGACTTTTGGCCTTAGGGGTCTGTCAATTTTACCAGAGGCTTGCATCAGGTAATTCATCAGGGTTGGTTGCCACTCAGATATCAGCACAAACACTGTCAGTTTCTCTGCGAACCAAAGAAATCCCGTTTGGATCTCCACCCCATTCCTCAAACACAACCAACAAGTTTCCGGTCGGGTTGAGCAATGAACGAGGAACATGATACCTAAACATAAGTTAGCAACCACATGTCAGTCTATCGATAATTCCTTGCATGTAAGAGAAACTGTGAAGAAGATTAGTTTGTTGCCTTACCATCTTTGAGAAGCCTCTCCACAATTAGTTCCACATTTTTCTCATTAAACATACCAGCATAGTCACATACACCACAATTTCCAGATGCTTTATACGCAGGCCAGTGGCGTCCAATACTCTGTCCATTTATCCAAATCTGGCCTTTGCCCATACTATTCATATCTAAAGCCAACGGAGCATTCCCAGCATGAGCATTGAAAGTCGTCTGCAACATTGAATATCATCAAAAAAGCTGCCTATAGCTTCAACAAATTTGTCAACAATTGATTTTCTATTCATGCTTACGATGCATTTTTGTAGGAATAACGCAACTCTAGACAACAGTTCGTGGACTCTTATCTTGTTAATAATATGATTCGGTCATATTTTGAGATACTTACTTTGTACCATGTTAGTGGTTGCCTTCGTGCCACAAATGACCCCTGTGCCCACTCCACTGAGGAACTACCACTTAGTGAATGAAGATTCAATGCTTCTCCCGTAAGGCCAATCTGCAAGGGGATAGATAACCGAATAACTCTTTAGCACACCAGAACAACTCGAGAACTAATACAAGCTAGAAAAAGACCTTGTAAGACCATTTCTGCCATGAGAGATCTCTCCTTCCCTCGTTGAGACCATTCAATGTAACTGGGCCAAGAATACCAGCATTCCATGTCTCAGAATGTGGACCGACATTCTGCATTCGATTTCAAACAACAAATTCAATAATCCATAAACAAATTCCATTCGCACGAAGCTGTCAGCAGAGGTTGAGAGAGAGAACATACTGGGAGGCCAACAGCAATGCTTAGAAATGAAATTGTATTGATACCAGCTCTCAGATTAACACCTTTGCTGAATGTTATTTTGGGGAATTCTAGACTTCCATAGGAACTTCCTGACAAATGCAATTAGAGGGAAAGAAAATGATCAGGGTAAGAAATACTGATTATCTTTTAAGTAGGCACCACAAGCCAGAAATTTCTAAATATAGCCATCACATGACGTGGTTTAAAAGCAATCTGAAAACATCATCATTCCCACCTGATAGTTGACCGTTGACAAAAACATGCAAAGCATGGCCAGCTGATAAGACAGTAAGAACAGGAGATTTTCCATTTCTGAAGAATACTTCACCGTGGTCAATCTTAACGCTGGGGAAGGAAACAGTACATAGAAAATATTAATAAGTCAAATACAGGAAAGAGAAAATAGTTTCATAGACTTGTTGATAACTCAGTCCAATAAAGACAGAAGATGCAAATTGAAATTCGTCAAGGAATAAAAATGAAATGCTTGGTGATAACTCTGTCCAATAAAGACAGATGATGCAAATTGAAATGTGCAATTGCTATTCACTACTTACTCTGTTGTGTACCACAAGTAGTCGGTTGCATCTCTGGTTGTATTTATCTGCTCCAACAACCCGACCATTGTGAATGAACAGTCAACATCTGAAGCTGTCTCTTCATTGTATGCCTGCCAAGAGAATCCTCCATGCAAGGGAACAGGAACCATCTTCTTCCGTGAAACTTGGGAACCAACCTATTACAAAAATTCCTATAAAGGTCAAAATTGTGTCCATTTCATACTATCAACTGGGACAAAGAAAATCAGTCCATTCCTCTTGTATTAATTCTACAAAAAAACCCTTTGATGTGGAATCCATCTAAATATAAGCAACAGATATACGACAAAAATAGCATGTTACGATATTAAATTGGATAAACTTTCTTTGCAAGAAGCTTGTCCAGAAATCATCTCGAGACTGTTGCTGAAAATAGAAAAAACCGATATCATGTTTATCAGATGTTTCTCACCCTTGCAGTATTATACACCGTATTCTTGCAGTCAGGAAGAATGCTGATAGACCAAGGAGGCAGGTTGTAGTGCATGTTCCTAAAGTCAACTTTTGAATAAGATCTTGGGTTGTAATTTGCGAGGAAGGCGGCACAACCTCCAGCTTTGTAATTAAATACATGAGCCTGTATGGTTCAAATGGAATTTATATTCAAGTTCTCAATACAAACCAATTTAGAGTATTATGGTTAAGGTTCTTAGAAATATGTCATATTAACCTCCGCATAGTTTCCAAGTCGAATCACAGTGGGATCTCCATTTACTAAAGCTGGTTCACAGAGAATTATAGCTCTATGCAGATCTTTCAAATGGCCCCATTTTGGTTGCCTCTTTAGTCCTGCATGACAGGAAATAGTCTCCTTCAAATCAATACAAAGGAACTAATCCTTAAAATATATTTTCACACAAAACGAATGCTAAAAACATAGAACGTATGGTTCAAAATAACGGAAGCTAGATGATGCAGGGTCAACTTCGAAAATGCACCTATGATACTTTGTACATACCATATTCATCAAGAGGAGCATCATAATCGTAGCTAGTAGCAATGAAAGGACCCCCAGCAGTTCGGCCAAAATTTGTTCCTCCGTGGTACTGTTAACACAAGTAACAAGCATATATGAACTTACTCTTCCCCATATTGAACTTGGTAAATTGAAGGAGCGGGGGGTGGGTTGGTTACCATATAATAATTTATGAAGGCTCCTCCTTTCTGTATAAACCTTGCAACTGCAAATGCCATGTCTTCAGCAGGTCGGTAAGGAACTGCCCCTCCAAACTCAGTATACCTACACCGTAAAATTTTAAAAAAAAATCATCAGCCAAGAGACACCTCTATAATCTTGTAAACTGTAGTCGTTTCAAGCAAAGAAGAGTTGCAAAAGATAATCCTCGCACGAAAAAAAAGGCTTACCAGCCTGTCCAGGCTTCAGTCCACATCTTTGGTTTGTAGGCCTTGTTCGGAGAAAAGTAGTCACAGTAGAAACCATTACAGGCGTTAATCTGTTGGAAAAATAGAAGTTAAGAAAACTTTATTATTAACTCAAAAACAACACCTCACCTTGAACAGCAATACATGACAAGACTAGAGTATTCAATAAGCCAATAAGTTAAATCAAACATCTATTCCTTGTGTCTCCATGCAATTGGGAAATGACTTAGAAATAATCTACTACTATGACATCTTCGAGTACTGAAAAAGAAATGGTATTCATCAGCGACAACAGTCACTATGTAAGTTCAAATGGATGCAGTGATAATTGATGAAAGGAACATGGTCACTGATTTATGATTACAAAAACTGAAGTCCAAAAGGAGCTAAATAGTGACATTGTTAAGAGATAGGACTAAGAAATAGCAAAGCTGAGCCATGTGCAATGAGAAATAATAATTCATTTCAACCATGAGCAACAAGTAGACTACAGACTATCCACAAGTAACCCCACAAAAGAAGATTGAATATAATATGACTGCCATTAAACATTAGATAGGGACCATGTGAAAAAAAAAAAACAAGGGAAAAGATAAAAAGGCATGCTATGCTTACAATAGGATCAGGTGCATCATCTTGCTTGCACATGACCCATGGGACACCAGTGCCTAGTCCCACAGCCATTTTAGCCGCCCAGTCACTGTAAGCTTTACCTGGTGCACCAAGTTCGTATTCCATGGGCCCGTATTCATTTTCAATCTGTCAAAAGCAGAGATTATAAAAGGCACTATTTCTTAGTTCATCATCATACCCCAATGAATATCCACACCTTAAAACTAAGAATACTCAAAGCAAAGTGCTGAATGGAGAAATTAACCATAAGTATAATGCACCGAATTGTGTACCTGAGATAGAATAATAGGGCCTCCTTGAGACTCAAACAACCTCTCAGCTTTCATCATACCAACAATCTTCTCTGTAAATCTTTGCATTTGAGCCTTCATCATAGGAATTCAGTGAGTGAGATATTTGTTTCACAAAAAATTCAAGAACAGAATCGGCGGAAAATTGATTTTTTCTGATACCCTATCACACTATAGAATGAATACAATGAAACTCAATTTATGGACATTGGATGGAAACTGGCTAGCCTTGAAAGGTCCATTGTTTGTTCTGAAATTAATACCGGGAATGTACTTGAGCCAAACAGGAAAACCCCTGAAAAATAAAATAAAATAAAAACCATTGCTTGAACTACACTTTATCGTGATTCTTCTTTATAATTTTTAGATAATAAAATAATTTAGCATTACCCAAAGTTCCATTCAGCACAGACATAAGGACCAATCCTAAGATGAACATAGAGGCCAGCTTGCTTCACCAGCTTAATGAATTTGACCAAATCATAGTTGCCTCCAAAGTAATACTACAATAACCAAAAACAGCAATAAAATTCAGAATTTCTTATGTCATTCACCAAAAACACAAGCTCTGCAAAGCAAAAAAAGGGGAAAAACAACAAAATGTTGCTTTTCATTACTTTGCCAGGTGCAGGCTCATGGCCATTCCAGAAAACATATGTCTGAATCACATCCAGCCCTCCTTCTTTAGCCTTCTGTATAAGATCTGGCCACATCTGTGAAAAAAAAAACAAGAAAAAACAGTTTTTTAGCAACCAAACAACTAACAGCAAACTTAAACGTACTACATTAACATAAAGGAGGAAACTTGGGAAGCACCCAGATGAAGAAACGGGAAAAAAAGAAGAAGCTAAACTTGTAGAGTTTTAGTGTAAGTAAAAAAAAGACCCAAAAGGTACATTTGAGAGGGAAAAAAAGTATACCTCAGGGGAGCTTCTTGGGTAGTGAATGGATCCAGAAATGAGGATCCTTCTTTGGCCATTAATGGTGATAGCCTTACTGTCATAGGAAACAGTGGCAGCAACTGAACAAACCCAGGAAACTAAAAGAGCAACCAACAAAGCATTCCACATTATAGGAAGCTTGAAGTTGGAGTTCACGGCCATGGCACCAAAAAAATAATATCAACAAACGACCCTCTAGTTTTACACAAAGCAATAACCTTTTTTTTTTTGCCTTGTTCTTTCACTTTATTCTATTCTTCACTGTCTAGGATTCTTTTCTAGAGGTGGAAAAACAATTGGTTATAAAAAAGGAATAGGGAGAGAGACAAGTAAACATAAAAGCTAGCTGGGTTATGTCTTTTGTTTGTTGTCGAATTGAGCTCCTCTTAAATGTGAATGGGAACATAAGCTACAACCTAACACATTATTACAATGTGTTTGCCTATAACTTGAATTGAATTGGGTTTTTCTTTTCTTTCTGTTTGAGAGATGAAATGAAATGTGAGGCTTTGATTTTTGCAGCTGTTTGCTGCTTCATTTATAAGCACTAAATCACGGGGTTTGAAAGTGAAATGCAGGATGGGACCCTTTTCGAAAGGCTCTTTCAGACCTCAGTTGTTTTCATACTTCGGTTTTAATCAACTTAAGCTGCTTAGGGTCTGTTTAGTTTTACGGGAGTAAAATTAATTTTGAATCATTGTAAATTTGTGTAAAATTAATTTTAAAGTAATATAATTTATATTTAGGAGTTTATTCTTAAAAATTACGATTGTATAAAAATACAGTATAAAAATCACGATCAATTACAAAAACAATTCTTTTCTAATTTTTCACAAAATTACGATTGATACCCATAATTAATTTTACTTTTTTCTTCCAAACATATTAATAAGACAATCAAAATATATTTTGTCGTCCAATTGTAAGTTTTAGTCTCACACCAGATATCCAAACATACACTTAATTTATCTGTTTCACGTATGTTTTTATTTTGACTGACTGAAAAACCACAGAGATTCTCTACAGAACCCGAGGATCGGTTCTTAATCTTTATGTTTTTCACTTCATTTGACTCCCACTCGCCATTAATGCGCGTGATTAGTGAAAACTACTGTGAGAGGCGGAATAAAAAGCGCCGCATGGCAGAGTTAATTAGCAACATTGGCCATGCCAATAATAATTGGCAGTTGAATGCACGTGTAAATAAGAGCGTGAAAGTTGTCATCTCGATGATTACAATAAATTGTTGGGGGGAAAACTTGTGCAGAGTTACCGCCAAACAAATACAAACAAAGAACACAATCTACTCTCATCTCTGTATCTCACCCCTACCTATCATACTGTTGGATACTATAAATTAAAATTTAGGGTAAAGTACATAAATGGTCATCAAACTTTTAGGATGTTTTTATTTTGGTCACTGAACTTTTAAATTTTTTATTGGGTCACATAACTTTTATTTCACTTTTTTTTTGTCTCTTACGTTACCTTCCGTTAGAAAATGTTGACGTGGCTCTTAGTTTTCTTTTTCTTCAAGGGTAAACTATATAAATGATCACTAAACTTTTAAAACACTTTCATTTGAGTAACCAAAATTTTAAAACTTTCATTAGAGTCACTCAACTTTTGTTTTACTTTAAACAAACCTCGTTGGTTTAAGAAAAAAACTCTTGTTGGTAAGGGGGTATGCAAGAAGTTCAATATCACCAAGGTGTGCTTTGAAGGTCGATCTCCAAAAAGCATTCGACTCAATAAGTTGGAAATTCTTGCTAAAGGTTTTAGAAGCAATGGGTTTTCCTGGAGCATTTTGTAATTGGATTAAGGCATGTGTTACCATGTATAGGTTCTCCGTAACATTAAATGGAAGTTTGGTCGGATTTTTTAAGGGGCAAAGGGGTGTTCGGCAAGGAGATCCATTGTCTCCCTATTTGTTTATTATGGTGATGAATGTACTCTCTGCAATGCTGGATCTGGCAGCCAAGAAAAACATATTTCATTTCCACCCGAAGTGTAAAAAGCTACATTTGACACATCTAAGTTTTGCCGATGATCTTATTATTTTCTGTAAATGGGTATTTGGATTCTCTCTTGGGAGTGAGGAGTGTCTTGGATGTTTTCTACACTATGTCTGGGTGTAATACCCCAATTTGTGGTTAGTGGCTATCTTGCAAAGAATTAAAAGTTGGTGGTTTTAGCTCAGTGACTAAAACGTAAAATTTTAAAGTTTAGTGTCTAAAGTGAAAAGTTGAGAAAAGTTCAAGGACTAAACATGGTAATTTTCCCAATAATTATTTTTATTCTATAAATAAATAGATCACCTAAGGGTGTGGATCGAATATAAAAATTATGGTTTGATTTGATGTTTCTATTATTGGGAAATTACAGTTAAAGTTTAAATGGGATTCAGATGATTAATCGAGCTCGAAATATGGACATTTGAAGGCAGTCTTGGGAATACCTAATAAACATGACATTGAATTTTTGAATCGTTTTTAGTTTATTTAGATTCGATTCTATTTAGTATTTTATGTAGGTGGTAAAATGACAAATTTGTGGAAAAGTTGAATAGTGAAGGGTATTTTGGTATTTTCACTTAAAGGGGTCATGAATGGAATTTTGAATATTGTTACATGGAAAGTGAATAGTGGCTGATTGGAATTGAACTAGAAGGGCAAACTAGAAATTAAAGATTTAGTTGGAGGCTAAATTGGTAATTTGGCATTATTTGAATTTTATATTCAAATACACTTTACAAGTGTATTAATAAGGATAAAAGATGATAAAAATTATCCTATTTTTCAGCCATACTACCGTGAGCTTGGGAGAAGAAAAGAACAAGGTTTGTTTTTCCAAATTTTGATTATTTTGATCATTTCTAGTTAGATTTCGATTTTGTTTAAGTTAGATAAAATGATATTCTCTTCATTCTCTACATGTTGATAGCAATTTTACATAGGGTTATGAAGAATTGTTTATATTCTTGAAGAGAGAGAAAATAGGGTTTGAATATTAAAGAAAGGATTTAAGCTTGATTATGTTAGAATTTCATGTTATAAATGTGTAGTTTTGCTTGAATCAAGTTAATTTCATGTTGGAAGTTATAAACCCTAATCTTGAATTTAGGGTTTTGTTAGGGATTTGGAAATTAATGATGAAATTGAGGTATTGGTGATTCAAAAAGCTTGATTTTGATGCTAGATTGAAAAAATCATATTTGGAAGAATTTAGAGACCAATTCGAAGATGATGGAAAATAAGAGAATTATTCTTGAATTTTAGTTTGACTGGGAAAATGATGAATTCGTGATGAGAAATTTATTTGATGATGGAAATGAGTAGAAAATGATGTTTCAAGCTTGAAATGACAATTTAGAATCAAATTGAATATTTGAAAAAGTTTAGGGATCTATTCGGTTATTTAAAGAAATAAGGGTATGGTTTTGGAAATTTTGTTTTGAAGGGAGACTGATCTGTAAAGTGTTGAAATTGTGATCAAATTAGCTTGAATTGATGAAAAATTACCATTTTGGAAAGAACAAGAAAATGAGGGATTAAAATGGAAGAATTGAAAATTAAGGCATAAATAATTGCCAAATGTTCGAAATGGTCAGTAAGGACCCAAAATGAGATACATGGCAAACATTAGTATTTTATTTGACAATGTTAGAATCGAATTAAATAAGTGTATAGTAATAAGTATATTCGATTGATTTCTACAGTTGCAGGAAATACTGGGGAAGGTACAAATGTTCAAGGAAATGAAAAGATTAATGAGTAAGCTTAGTGAGGCAAGATAATAAATGGCCCATGTGAGTGCATTTGTATGTTTTGAAATGTATTTTAGTAAACTTTTATAAATTATATTTATTTGATTTTATTGAAATGATAACATGGTCTTTCTATAAGTTATATGATGATTCACAGGCAAAGGAAAAAGGTTAGTACATGTTAGGGTATGAATTGCCCTACTATGTTTTATTTTGATAAGTTATTATTGAATAATGGTGGTATATGAATCATTTATCAAATGATAATTTACAAGTCAATTATATGAAATTATTTGCCCAAGTTTACGATAAAGAGTTACAGTATAGTGACATGCCATTGGAGGTCTAGCAGTCAAGGACTGCAATATAGCTATACACCGATCTTCGGATCTATATGTTTTTCGGCACTTATGTGTCTATATGTTTCTGGCACTTTATGTGTCTATATGTTATCATCACTTCGGTGACTAGTACTCAAGGAGTACCGACTTTGCATACTTTAGTTTCTCTTTATACAATTATTGGGCTAATTACAAAGCTAAAGTATCTGAAAATCACCATTTTCTTATATATGATGATTTTGAACTAAAAGATTATTTAATATGATTTTGTTTAACCATGTTTTCATTTATTTTATTTCTCGATTTTATGATTACTTATAATGGCTCACTAAGTTATACTTAGCGTGTGATCGTTTCACGCGTAGGAAAAGAGAAGTGTTGAGAGTAAGGAGCTTTAGCGAACATCATCTATCGAAAACAGGTACATCAGTATCATTAATATAATTTTTATATTGTTTGATATTTACTAGTCGGCATATATAGTAAAATGTGAAGGCTACTCTGATATGAATCGTATTTTATTTGGAATTTGAATGATTTTTGACTAGTTAATGAACTTATATTGGAAATAAGTTGAAGTTGTTCAGAAACTCTGTTTTAGGCAGTAAGCTTGAAAAATTGTCATAAATTCCATAGATTGAATTAGAAAATGAAACTTATATGTATGGACTAAAAATTGAGTCTAGATTCTTTTAAAATAAACGGTGTTTGATTTCGAGTTCTGTGTAAAAAGTTACGAATTTTTATTCGATTAAAGGTCAGAATTTCCAGACAGCAGATATGCATTGTAGTGTATGTTTAACGAATTTTCTGCACTTATGTGTTATGAGTTAAGAACTCTAATTTATATGGATTAATATCCTGATGAATCTAGTTTACTAGGAATTTTTTCAAATGAAGTTTTGAAGCTTACAAAAATTCATAAAATTTTTTGTTTAGAGACAGTGCAAGCTGCCAGTTTTGTTTCAAATGGTGAAAATTGTTGGAAGAGGTTGTTACACTGGGCTACAACTTAATGTTGCTAAAACAGATCTGTTCATTGCCGGTATTTCAGAAGAGAAAATGTTGGAAATACAAGAGGCCATTGGGTTCAAAATCGGTAAACTGCAAGTTCGGTATCTTGGAATCCCTCTTGTGACCAGGAAACTCACTGAAAAAGATTGTGTACCTCTGATCGAAAGGATTAAAGAGAAGTTGAGCCAATGGAAAGGGATGAAGCTCAGTTATGCGGGTAAACTGCAATTGATTAAAGCTATTCTATTTAGCATTGCAAACTTTTGGAGTAGGCAGCTGATCATTCCCAAATCTGTTCTAAAAAGGATTGATCAACTTTGTTCTCGGTTCTTCTGAAAAGGAGAGGACACAGCTGCCACGGATTCACGTGTGAGTTGGGAGAAGATTTGCCTCCTAAAATCTAAAGGTGGGTTGGGGCTAAAAAACCTTACTTGCTAGCATAAAGCGTGTTTGCTTCAATTGATACGGAACATTCTTGCAAAGGAGGGTTCTCTTTGGGTAGCCTGGATTCAAGTGTATGTCTTGAAGGGAGCTGATTTCTGGGAGATCGAGATTTAAGACTCACCATAGCTGGGTCATGAGGAGTTTGTTGAAACTTAGACCTGAAGCTCAAAGAATTTTTGTTTCAGTCCGTAATTTGGGCATCGTTAGCACACGCTGGATTTGGGAGCATTGTAGAGAACATAACGACAAGGTTCACTGGCATAAGCTTATATGGTTTGCATCTCATATCCCAAAGCATGCGGTTATTGCATGGATGGCCGTTCCGAATAGGCTTCCCACTACTGATAGATTGTTAAACATGGGAATTTTGGTTTCCACAGCTTGCTGTTTACGTGGGCAAGCAGACGAGTCCCGGGACCACCTATTTTTTGAATGCTCATTTTCACAGAAGGTGTGGTCGACAGCTTTGAGCAAGTGTGGAGTACATAGAGCAATTGGAAGCTGGGGGATGGAGTTAGATTGGGCAGTTGCGAAACTGAAAGGTAAATCCCTAATTATTCATGTTTTAAAACATGCATGGAATGCTTTTATACGCACGGTGTGGATAGAGAGAAATAGAAGATTATTTCAAAAGATTAAAAAGACTGAGGATGAAGTTCTAAACGTTATACATGAAGTGATACGAACCACTGTACAGAGGAGAAATATAGATAGAAATGACATTGTAAATAGACAGATTTGTGTGGACTGGGGGACAGATTAATCTCCTGAATTTGGTTTTGTTATGATGTAGCAGGTTTTCTGCTTATAAATGAAAGTTCACAACTTATCTAAAAAAAACTATTTCAATGTATAAAAAAAATATATTTTACCTTGTGATTATCGATGACCAATATTTAAAGTTGTGTACATTGATGCATTTACCAACATAAAATATTTTTTATATATCATGTTCTTGAATATTGAATGTAATTAAACTCATTATTTTGATTTATTGATCACATTGTATGCAAAGTCATCTTCAAGCTACTTCAAGGTTAATAAGTACAAGGGAAATAAAAAAAACATTGAGGTTAATTATTGACCAAGAGTATAGCATTTTAGTTTACTTCTGAAAGTTGTATCCAAAAGTCGTTCCACAAATTCCCTAGAATATGCAAGCATAATTGATGCGCCCCATGTTTAAGTTCAAACATTAATTTACTTTGCCATTAGAGATGGAGTTAGGATCAAACATTAAGAGGGATAAGAGACTATTAAACCTTAAAATATAAAAATCAAGAGGGACAAAAAACTTATTTGATTAGTATTTAAACTTATAAGGACCTAAAATACTATTATACCTAAAATCGGGAGAGGCAACCCATATATCCCTTCGTCCTTGTTCACCATCATGTTCGGTGTTGTTTTGATCGATGCCTTTGTGTTGGGTGACTCCAATGAAAGTTTTAAATTTTCGGTGACCAAAATAAAAGTGTTTTAAAAGTTTGGTGACCATTTATATAGTTTACCCTTGAAGAAAAGATAAATTAAATGGTTACGTCAGCATTTTCTAACGGAAGGTAACGAAAGGGGTCAAAATAAAAGAGAGAAAAGTTGAGTGACCCCAATAAAAATTTAAAAAAATCGATGACCATAATGAAAGTACCTTAAAATTTTGGTAACCGTTAATGTACTTTACCCTAAAATTTATTTAATCATTATTTTTCTAAATATCATTTTTAAGAGGGCTTATACTAATTATGATATATATAAAAAATAGTACTTATAGTAATAGATAAGCTGAACCCTATATTCCATAGTTGTCAATTGCTTTGCAATTGTGGAAAATAACTAACCAAATAATGGGTAATGATTTCTTTTCATAGTTTAGCCTTAGCTTCTAAATTTGCTACTTATTTTTCATAGCGTTGATATTTATAATGGCCATTTTTTTAAGAAAAAACTTTGATACACAGGCCGTGTAAATTTTAGCTTACACGTGCCTTTTAGTTTTAGGGGTTAAGGTTTTAGTTTAGAGTTTAAGATTTAGGGGTTTAGGTTGTAGGGTTTAAAACTCAAGGTTAATGTTTATAATTTAGCGTATGTGTTTAAGGTTTAGGGTTTAATTTTTTAGGGTTAGGGTTAATAATTTAAGATTTGAGTTTTTATAGTGTATCAAAGTTTTATCATTCTTTTAAAGCACTCCAACCCATAAAAGGTTGCTCCATACATTATTTTAGGAATTTTTAATCAAATATTGTTATTAATTTTTCTTCTCAAATATGGCAACACTCAAATTATTTTTAGAAATATAATACTTTCTACAGTAACTTAAAGGCGGATTTAGCTGAATTTAGTTACGTTCCTGTAGGACAAGATTGACACTTCAGCTGAACACCAAAACATTAATATGAAATAGGAGAGCAGCTTGATGTTTGAAAGAAAGAAGGAATTTGTGGCTACCTTTTATTGATACCAAATTATAAACAGAAAAAGGAGGGAAAAGGGTTAGTTTATCTCAAGTATGGATGAGTTTGCCACATACACAAATTTAGCTAACCATAGAAGTCTACATCATTGGAATTTTATGGGTCCTTTTCAATCCATTTAAACAGTGGTTCCTTTTTGCTCTTTGTGTGGGCCAAAAGTGACAATATGTGGGTCTAAAAGTGCATATTTATGATATTTAGTTGACTTTTCATTGAATAGGCCCATTTTTGTTCTTTATGCTATTGCTAATATATTAGCCAACATGGCAGCACTAACATTAAGGGTAAATTACAACTAAGCTGCATAATTGTGAGTTTGGTAATCATTATACATAATATAACGGATTTTTTTCGATATTTTGACAGAGATGCGAATCAATCAAGATATGAATTTAAAATATTGAATCTGATAATTTTTAATATCACGAATAACCAGGATATTTTCTTAATTTTCACTTATCAGTATAAGAAGAAAAGGTAGTTATGGAAAGACTGAAACAAGTTGAGCTTGCTCTATTGAGCAAAGTTCAATTTAATTGGATGAGGACGACTGCTGGGCGAGTCTAAAGGGCGGTAGTGTCGTAGTGTGATTACGGTGCGACATTAACCAAAAAATGTTATAAAACACGAAATTTAAAATCGAAAATATTATATTTTTTTATAATATTTTAAGTTGGCGGTTAAGTATCGAAACTTAGCTCCGAGTATCGATACTTGTAACTTTTGATAACATTTTAGGTTTTTGTAAGTATTGATAATTGTCGTGATACCACCAACCTAAAATGTTATAAAAATGTAGCATTTTAGATTGATGGGTAATATTTTAAGTTTCATGTTTTGTAATATTTTTCGGTTGGTGCCGCACTGTAGTCGCACCATAGTGTCACGGGGCCATTATCCTCTTCCCAAAAGACATGTCTGATAAGATGTGCACCATATTTATATTCCAAGACATTCCTTTTTCTTTTCGATGTGGGATTAATGACCCCGCCTCTTCTCAGGCGTGAGATTCTCTCCCACTCGACCTCGAGTTTCCGCTCTCGTGATGGGCCACCTTGTCACAGTTGTCCACCTTGCCTACCCCACTCATAAGCTATCGGCGTAAAATCGGACAATCAAATGGTCGCTCTAATACCACTTGTCACGGGGCTATTATCCTCTTCTCAAAAGACATATATGATAGGATGTGCAGCACCACCGTATTTATATTCCAATACATTCTTTTTCTTTCTCGATATATGATTAATGACCCCGCCTCTTCTCAAACGTGACAATAGCATGCCGCACCAAGACATACCCGACGACAACTCAATTATCTTATCCGTTGTAAAGTTTGAAAATTATTTTCCTTCGTACGGCCATTATCTTTCCTTAATCGACTTGCCTTTTTTTTGCTTGGTGAATTAGCATTTTTAATAACTATCATTTCGGCTTGCCCCACAGCAATTTTGTGCTACACTATGCTCATCGATTTGAAGGATCGGGAAGATTAATTGTCTCTATTTCATGCGGGACCTTATAAAATTGAAGCCAGACTCATTAAAAAAATCATTTTCCAGCACAAAAAATGAAAATAATGTGCATCTCATTGGTCTTTCATTTTAGTAGTTATCCTCATGCGTGTACTCTTATTTATATCCTTTTAAGGTCAAATTTATATCGTTTTAATTCATCTTTTGATGGTTTATTATGGAAAAAAATACAAGGCGGTAAGTAAAATTAATACTATAAATTTCATAGGATTGCCACGGGCTGAACAGGAAGCTTCACGAGAGCCATATCCATCCATATATGTATGGGTGTTTGGTCCTACGTAATCCGAAAAGAACACAAGTGTTTGGGGGGCAAACTTTCCTGGGAGAGACAATGTTTTACTGTTGATTTGAGGCTGGGAATTGGCCAATTGGAGGAAATGGAATAGCCTTAGAGGATTCATTGCCCTTATCTCCATTTCCGCAATAATTGCGGTGTCCCCAGCTGATTCATACCAACGTGCATTTTGACCTCATCTTTAAAAGATGAAGTACCATCAGTTTTAATGTGAAGCTATCCAAATTAGAATTAGACTGCAAACATATATTAAGAAAACACCATCAGAGTTTGGCCAAATACACACAAGGACTGAGGAGAACTTGTTTGGTGTATTAACATTGTGCTAATTATTGGGAAAATAATTAGGGCCCACACTAGGGTTTTTTTTTGTTTCGCTTAAACTACCGTTGTTCAATTTCTGGAATGTTAATATTATAGGCTGAGTTTTTATTCTCAACCATTTTTGTTTAAAGGTAAATAAGGTGAATCAAACTTGCGGTGTAATGATAAAGAACCAAAAAAATTATGTTTGACGACAGATTTTAAGTCCAAATCCGAATAACTCCCCCTTTCTTTATTAAAAATAGCAAACAAATCATACAATACTAATACATAGTATATATATATGATCATGTTACACGATATAAAAGTTTTTAAGTTTTATACGTTTTTTAGATTGTTGGATGAGAGAAACGGATGACTGAGATTAATAATAGAATATGTAAAGATTATCACTTGAAAAAAATAAAGAATTAATCTCACATATCCATTACAAATTTTACATTTCTTGCTTCACTTGAAGTGATGACAAGTATCCAATTTAATTAAAAGTTGGATCTTTAAATATACAAAAAGGACACATGTCACTATTTCAAAGGTGCCCGTAGAGATTTTTTCCATTAACAATGTAATAAATAATTGTTTTCAAATTAACCAACTAGATTTCATCACATTCATGCCGTGGATGAAAATCAAAGTATTTTTATCACAATTTGGTAAATAAATTTTTATTTATTCTATTGGTCTTGGACTCAATTCTTAAATAATGAATTTTAATTTGATTTATTTAAAATTATTTAAAAAATGAAAAGACAAAAAAAAGATAATAATATTCCTATTAATATTTGAAGAATATATTTTTTATTTTAATCAGTCAACCGAAGACACTATCTCAATCAGAATCTTAAATAATAATACAGATATAAATCTAAATTCAATACAAATTAAGAAATTCCATCCCAAAATGTCCGGACTAAATATGGACCGTTTGGCAGCTAGTAGGATAAGAGAACTGCAGGCCCAGTTTTTTGTTGGACTTACTGAGCTTGTAATTTGAAGTAGGCTTTAGTGGTGGGTTCAGAATTTCTCACGTACGGGGCTCGTATAGGTATTGCTCAAGCTCGAGCATGCTTCAAAAGGGTTTTTTTTTTTTGGCTAAAAAGAACTCAACATCCAATTTAACTAATATTTCATTTTAACAAAATGAATAACGAGGGTAATTTGTTTTTTATCCAAAAAAAAATGAATAACGAGTGTAATTTGTTTTTTTATAAAAAAACAAATAAATAACGAGGGCTAAGATTAAATTTAGCATTCGACTTTCATTTAACATCAAATTAACGTCAAATATCTCCCGTTTAAAATATAAATTAGCGTAAAAAAATCAAGTTATGAAAGGCTTTATCAAAGCTTAAGCCTGCATCTCTTATTTCTACCAAATCTTTATTCAAGCATAAAATTCAAGTCAAGTTTTATAGTCAAATTAACGCCAGTTTTAAAAGAGCAAATGCATAAAATGGAGATAAATATAAAATTATAAAACAAATTTTGTGATTATAATATGTTCAAGTTATTTTAACAAATTTAATCTCAAATTATGACCCATATTTTAAATTGGTCTAATTAAAAAAATTCTAAATTTCATCTCTAAATTATTAATATATAATAATCATGTCTACTGTTAATAAAATTGTTAAAAAAATTGTTAACTACCATAAAAGCACTGATGGATGTTATGTAATAATATGGTGTGACACAAACGATAATTAATGTTACATATATTGATATTTTAAGATCAAATTAAAATGTTCAAAAATTTATGTACTAATTAAAAATGATGATAATAATTAGAAGATAAAATTAAAATGTTTAAAAGTGAGATTAATTTGCAATTAAAATTATAATTTAATGATCAAATTTTAAGTGACAATATTCCCCCAATTTTCTTAATTTAGAGACATATAGTGCAATTAAATTAAATTTAAAGACCGTCTTAACATTTATCTACAAAACATATCGTAAATGTGAAAAAAGAAAATATAAAGTACAGCATCTTAGAGCGGGAGGGTAGGACTGTAGGAGGCGGTGACGATTAATCCACATGTCAGCTTATAATTGGATAATTTATCATTTCACTTTCAACGGAGGGAAAAGGCCATTTTTTAATTTTAATTTTATTCTTCTTCGTCCCTAATTAATCCGTGGAACAAAAAAAAAAAAAACCATTAATTCTTAACAAAGATACAACAGACGACTACCAATCATTGCCTGGTTGCATTAATATTTACTAATTGTTGACAATCTCACCGATAGCAGCACAGATAATGAGCCGATACGATGGCCGCTCCGGCGATTCCACCTCTTTCCGCGACCGTAGAAGGTAACCACCCAAATTTCTGCATTATCCAAATTATTTTAATTTCTTTCTCAAATTATTTTATATGTTTAAGTTCATTTATCAGTCTGGGTTTTATTGGATTTTTCACCATTAATTTCAATACTATTCTTTGTTAAAAAAACAGTGAATTAAATTTGGTAATTCATGTTGATTTTTAGATTTATCTGTTTATTATATTTACATGATGTTTGCGTTTCTTTATTTTAGCCTGGCTTAAAACTGAAAAATTGGCGAAGTTTTGTTGAATTTGTCTAAGTTAAATATTTCAATGAATTCTGTGTTGTTTTAGCTACCCATTGCTATAAAACGATTGAATTTAGTTCAAATATTATGTCGTTTTGATAATTTTAACACAATGGACTCTTGGCCGTTGGCAATTTATCCTAAGTTTGTATTTTGTAGTACTATGAACTTAATCTTTTGGTGTAGTGACTCCGGGTTTGGTGGCACTTCAACATATGGGGGTTCGGTGCGGTCCTCGTCGAGCAGAAGGGATTATGATGGTGCTGAACCACCTAGGAAGTTGGATTTGGATGGGTTGACCCCTTTCGAAAAGAACTTTTATATTGAGTCACCATCGGTAGCTGCAATGTCAGATGCGGAGGTCGAGGAGTATCGGCAGCGAAGGGAAATTACAGTTGAAGGTCGTGATGTTCCAAAGCCTGTGAGTAGTTTCCATGACGTGGACTTTCCAGGTAATTTTGTTGGTTATTTTAATAATCCAGCTTATTTTGTCATTTAAGTATCTGATTTTCCTTTCCTTTTTGTTTGTCTTGCTTCCGGGCCTTTTTTTTCTGTTTTTATGTCTGTCTGTCTACAGAAAGTGAGGCTGCAGAGCTTGTTGTTTTATGACTTATTGTTTTAAGGGTGTGATCTTGACTTTATTTTGAGCATATTATATGGTAGGGGCTGTTATCTGGTTATTGCTCTGGACTCCGAGATTTCTTTTTTTTAGGATAAGCAAATTTTATTCCAAAAAGAAGCAAAATTTTGCTACAAAGAATACGGTATAAACTTCAGTCAATTACATTACTAGACCCCAATTTCTACCAAACAGCCCTGAATCATTTACAGCAATACAAGTAGTATTCATAAGCCTATCCCTAACAAGACTCTTCAAATGAACAAAAAGTATCTGTACAGTTTTCCCGGTATATCCATGAGATCTCCTATTTCTTTCTTGCCAAACTAAGTAAATCCTTGCATTCCGTGCAACCTTTAGTATGGCTGCCAGCAAACTCTTGCCCTTCACAGCTTTTTGAATCCATTCCGGCTCCTTCTGCGAAGAATTATACTAACGAACTTGCAGATCACAAGACTACAACACCAAACCCCATAATTCTCTTGAAAAAGAACAACATACAAAAAGATGATCTCGAGTCTCCACACCATCACAACAAAGAATACGATCTGAATCCACTTGCAAACCCCATACTAACATTCTACTCTTAGTAACCAGCCTTTCCTGCGCAGCTAGCCATGCAATAACAGAGTGCCCTAATGATTTTCACATTGTTGCAATGAAAGATGTTTGTATAATTTTCTCAAAATACAATTGAACCTTTAACCCAGATGTAAAACTGTAATATATTTGATGATATTTCTGATGTTATATCATGATCTGTTAATCACTCTAAAGAGTGTGTTTATGAAGTGATTTGGGTATCTTTTATCTCTTCATAAACTTTTTCCCGCTTTTAAGTTGGTGTTCTTTTCTTGATTGCAGACTATGTACTGCAAGAAGTCACAAAAGCTGGATTTGTTGAACCAACAGCCATACAAGCTCAAGGCTGGCCAATGGCTTTGAAGGGCCGTGATCTCATTGGTATTGCTGAAACTGGATCGGGGAAGACTCTTGCCTATTTATTGCCTGCAATTGTCCATGTCAATGCACAACCAATTTTAGGTAAAAATTCAATTCGTATTTACGTCTTATGATTTACTTTTCTTTGCATGTTGCGAGGGAATAATTCTTGGTGTTTTTATATATATTTAGCTCCTGGAGATGGGCCTATTGTACTAGTTTTAGCACCAACACGTGAACTTGCAGTTCAAATACAACAAGAGGCCGCAAAGTTTGGTGCATCATCAAGGATCAAGAATACATGCATATATGTTGGGGTTCCAAAGGGACCTCAGGTCCGTGATCTCCAGAAAGGTATGCAGTAATATGCTTGGGTTGACTGTTCCTCTGCATTTTCTTGTTCCTGAATTGTTTGTAATCTCTTATACATGGTTTTTCGGTTCAAGATGCTTCCGAACATGTTTATTTGTAGTTTAAACAATCAGTTATCTTTGTTTTGTAATTGCTTACTGTTGTTAATGAAAGTGTTATTATTGTTTGTTCGACCAGGTGTTGAGATTGTTATTGCCACACCAGGGAGGTTAATAGATATGTTGGAATCAAATCACACAAATTTGCGAAGAGTTACTTATTTAGTCTTGGATGAGGCAGATCGGATGTTGGATATGGGGTTTGAGCCTCAGATGCGAAAAATTGTTTCTCAGGTATATTTTCTCACCTTCCTCTTGCATTTTATTGTCTTTATCCTCCCAATCCCTTGATGATTACAATTTCTTAACTCATTTACTGGAAAAAATATGCTATGAATTATCATTTTACGAATGGGAACAGTCATTCTGGAGTGGACATAATAGTTTTCTCTGCTTGACTCTCTTATCTGTTCTTCTTTATTGACCTTTTTATGCTACTCAAGTATTGCACTTCATAAAAATGATATTAGGATTTTGCTAATTTTAATCCAAGAGGTAAGTCAGACTTTAACTTCTAGGATAACATGAGTGTTAATTTCATAAGTCTAAGCTAATGCTTCCAGAATTTTGAAAATTTTGTACTTTTTTCTAGGATAACAATGCATCATTACATCCACTAGAAGACAAATAAGTTAATAGAGAAAAGTGAGAGGAAGAAATAGTGTTAGTGTCCGACTTTACTCTGGATTTAGCTGAGGACATCTGTTTTTGTATAATCTATAGTATTTGTACGAGCAGTGGAATGAATTGGCAGTCTCACCCACTACATCACACTCTCTTTCTCTGATCGTAACTTGTGTACTTTTTTGCAGATCCGCCCTGACCGTCAAACTTTGTACTGGAGTGCGACTTGGCCAAAGGAGGTTGAACAGTTGGCAAGGCAGTTTCTTTACAACCCATACAAAGTAAGATGCCTGCTATTTTTTGTATTATTTACTTACTATTTGGCTTCTGCGAGAAGTTATTTATGGCTATTTGTTTTGAAATGTGCAATCTGATACGTGGTATAAATATATTTTGGGGTCTTTTCTATTCTCTTTGTTGTTTCTTGTGCTGTATTATTTGCTTAAATGTATTGTTTCCTTTGTCATTGTGCAGGTGCTAATTGGATCTCCAGATTTAAAATCTAACCATGCAATTCACCAACATGTCAACATTGTTTCTGAGAGTCAGAAATATAACAAGTAGAAAGCAGTTTACTTTGTTCTTATAGTTTTTTAATTGTTTTACCATTAGCATATGTATTGGGGTATATCGAGGCTTTTATTGATCTGTCTTTGTCGTTCTTGATGTTCCAGATTGGTAAATTTGCTTGAGGATATCATGGATGGCAGCAGAATTTTGATTTTCATGGATACCAAGAAAGGTTGTGACCAAGTTACTAGGCAACTTCGCATGGATGGTTGGCCTGCTCTCTCAATTCATAGAGATAAAAGTCAGGCAGAAAGGGATTGGGTCCTTTCTGAGTTTAAAGCTGGCAAGAGCCTTATAATGACTGCAACAGATGTTGCTGCTCGTGGTTTAGGTACGCATATTCCTTTATTCCCTATTTTGTGCCTTTGTTTTTATTTCACAAGTACACTGCTTTTTTCTTGTAATGGATATTTGTGCCTAACGTGCCTTCTTTGTGAGATTTCAGGTTATTGTTGTTATCATCATTCTCTCTTAAGTTTTGGATATTTGTGCCTAATGTCCCTTCTGACTTTCTATACTTTCGGACGGGATTGTCAACTCTATATTGACCTCAATATCTGGATTACTTATTAGATTTGGTTGTTGGCACATGTGAAAGATGTGAAATATGTTATCAATTATGACTTCCCGGGATCCCTCGAGGATTATGTCCATCGCATTGGTCGAACTGGGAGGGCAGGGGCAAAAGGAACTGCCTATACTTTCTTTACAGCTGCAAACGCCAGGTTTGCCAAAGAACTTATTGCCATACTCGAGGAAGCTGGACAGAAGGTCAATGGGACGTGGTGCACCTCCTCCACCATCAGGTTAGTTTACCACAATTCTTTGGAAAACACGTATATATTGGCACCATATCGCAAACAGCAAACTCAATGGAAGTTAATGAAGATTTGAGTTCGTTTTGATAGCTTTTGCACATTTAGGTACTTGATTCGAGAAGGGGCTACTAGACACACGAGCATTACTCTGTTTCTGCCATTAATTGTTAATTTTTGCAATAATTTGATGAATCAGGTCACGGTGGTTTCCGAGACCGAGGTAAGGGATATGGTGGTGGTTGCGCATGGAGCTGATGAATGGAAATAACCCCATTTCCCTGAGGAGTAGAATGATAAGTAGTATGAGAGTACAGTGTAGTGTTAGTGTAGAACTGTAGACATACATTGTTTGACCGTCACTACGTGCAGGAAGGGCAAGCAGATGGGGAACTTGTAAATTGACATTGTTGTACTCTCCGATTAAATCCACTCCCCCAAGCAATGGACTTGATTTTTGAATGAGGGAAAAAACTTTTAAATATTTATTTTTAGTCACTACTTCGTAAAGTGGTGTTGACTATTTAATATTTTTTAGTACACAACATTGTAAAGAGGAGTGCAAGTAGATGAATTCGCTTACAAATTAATTTTTTATTAAACCATATTTATTATTGAATTAAATGTTTAAAATTATGTAAAAAAGTTGATAGATGTTGATTATGATCGCATTACTTAAAAAACAAAATTAAGATAAGGATAAAATACTGTAAAAAGAAATTAAAGCCACGCATTTCTCTGACATTGAACTTATTAAGCTAAAATTATTTGTTAGCAAAGTGATTGGAATGCGAACTTTAATGTATTCGCATTCTACTTTGGTAAACTCCAACATAATGCTGCAAACGAATCTGGTCTTGGCTTGGATTAGTTACTTGTGTTCATAGAAACGGGGTTAAAAACACTTGCACTAATTTCTAAACCCATGATTCTTTTCTACTTCAAAACACTTTTCCTTTTCCCTTTTCCCTTTTGTTTCTAAACAAAGAAAAACGTTATCGTCTTTTGCAACTGTTGTCTCTTAGCTTTCTTTGCTCTTTTAACTAGTAGACCTTTATGGGTGCTTGAAATCTGATTCCAACAGCTCAACTGAAACAATTTCAAGGCACCAAAAGGAAAGGATTTGGGTTCCAACATCATCAGGTGTAGCAGCGTTACATAAAACGGGCCTGCCACTACCTCAGCCTTCGAAGCAATCTTTCGCAAGGAGTTACAAGTTTCTTTGGTCTCTTCTCTTGGCTATCAACTTTACTGTTTGGGATCATTTCATTATCTTGAATTTTTTTAATGCTTAAGAGTTTAATTGGGTTCTTTTTATTTGGTTTGAATGATGGTTTTCATGCTCGTTGTGTGTATTGCATGATCCTGCTTTTGATGGTACACGTTTTTAGAAAGAAGTTTATGGCTTAATTTAAGGGGTTTAGGTGTTTGAGAATTTTTGGAGAGATGACATTGATTGACTATGATTCAATGAGATACACATGCTCTGTCGAGTATGGAATTCTTTTATTGGCTTGGTTGCTAAGTATTGCGCTTGATTGTTACTCTTCAGGCGCAACAACAATGATAAAATTTCAATGAGGGATGAGCAAAATTTGCTAAAGATTGGCAATTTAAACAGAGAAGATAAAATCCAAGCATCCAGATCTATCTATGTATATGTATTTTTGCGAGCCTTCTGCTTGGCATTGATAAATGGTTTAGAATCAACAAACATGACCGCAAGAAAAGTTGGTGTGGTAGTTTAATATTAAATAAGAGGTTGCATTACAATAATTGTTTTCATAGTGAAATATTGAAACATGACAAATCCTCTGATTAACATTATTCTTTGTTTCTTTCAAATAACTTTGGAGAATGCATGGTCTTTTGTGACCTTTCTATTTATAGTAAGCTATTTCCCCCTTTATTATTATTATTTATCCATTTTTCTTGGACCATCTGGTGTCTCAAGTGTTCGGTAAAAAATGCCCTGCATGACACCTACAGGTGCTTGTGTTGAAAACTGACCCTGGGCTGAGTTTGCTGAAGGTGGTCTAAGTTTTGCTCCTCCATCATTGGTTTGGGCATGTCTCAGCGTTACACGTATGTCCTTGTTTTTAATTAACTGTTCTGTTTAGATATTAGATGCATGTGTTGAATAGTCATATATTAGCTCTTGACATTTATCTAAGAACTGTAGGCACCAACAAAATTTGGCAGATTCCTTCAACGATAGAAAGATCAAAATTTGGCAGATTGTCTGTTAGTTCCATTGCCCGAGGATCAAAGTAATCCTGTTATTTTTATTGAACTATATCTCTCTCTATAGCAGAATAGCATATGAGACGGTGTCGTTGCTTTTTGAAAACTTCTATTAGGAGTAGACTTGGTGCAGTGTGTTCAGCAGCTGTACTGAGTATTGTGTGTCCTGTACCATATGCTTATTTTGTTATCTTTCTACCACAACTCTCCAAGGTTTTGAGCTTGAAAAGTAGATTGGTTTTAGTTTGTGTTTATCTGCATGCGAGGAAGGCAAGAGCTTATATTTCAACCTTCAAGAAACTTCAATTATGTTGGGGACTTTATTCGGATATTATACTTTAAGATTGAAGTTTCCCTTCCTTGTATACGTAGATTGAGCATATCACGATGTTTGCCTATTGCAGGAATGACAAGAGTAATAAGCTCTTCATGTGCAGTTCTCATATGTGTTAAGATCTAACTTCCTTCCTTTTATGCACATATTCGGAGTTATAATCTTTAAGTGATACCCTAACTCATAATTATCTAAAGGTTCTTTGCTTACGTAGTGAGTGACTTGGAAAGTATAATGTTTGTTGCTAATAGCTGTCATTATAATCAGATCTGTAGGTTTTACTAGGGTTAGAAAATATTGTGTTTTTTGAGAATATGCATGTGCTAAATACGGACACTAACAACACAAAGTTGAGATGTCTATATTTGGCTCAAGCAAATTCTTAGAGTAAAATGCACCTAAAATTGAATCTTGAAGTTGTATTGTGGAGTCGGTCCAACATATGATGGTAAAATACTGTCTACATACCTTCATGGTATGGATGAATGTTGCGTAGTTGAACTCTTGTGAGGTTTCTAGAGGATACCGTTAAGATTTTGATTAGATGTTACCTATGTTACTGGGACTTTGGTGTAAGTGTTGAGTAGGAGTTTGTGTGGTATGGTATTTTCAATTTTTTTCTGTTTTTTTCATGTATTTTGAGAGTCCTTGGAGGACCGTTGGTGGACATGGATATTTTAAACAAAATGAAAAGTCGGAGCAACATAAGTTGTTACTTTTAGTAGTTTTTTCTATTTCTTTTCTGCAATCTGCATACTAAACTTATTCTAAAGCAAAAGCCAACAATAAGGCATAAAATCATACTTAATAAAAATGTGAAGATCCGCTAAAGATTATCTTATTTCCTTGTAAATTTTAACTTAATCATTTCAGATAAAAGTAGAATCATAATGCAAGAAAACTTAATTGCAAGTCTTCAAAACTGTTATTTGCAATTTATTTTTATTTTTTGAAAAAGAAAAAGGGATAAGGATGAACCAAATTGAGCCTTATTTTTATGTAAGTTGCAAAATCAAAAATCATCTGGACATTCTCAATCTATGAGAGATAATTTTGCAGATTTCTTTCTTTCTTTCATGGAAAGCTTTTGTTCATGATCGTTTGTTGCTTTCTTTAAAGAGATTGAGATAAAGGCCAAACATCAGTGGCTTTTAATCAAACTATAAGAATGATTTTAAAGTTATTTCTCTTTCATGTCATACATATGGGTCAATCCTTATTTTTATGTAAGTTGCAAAACCAAAAATCATATGGACATTCTCAATCTATCAGAGATAATTTTGCAGATTTCTTTCTTTCATGGAAAGCTTTTGCTCATGATCGTTTGTTGCTTTCTTTAAAGAGATTGAAATAAAGGCCAAGCATCAGTGGCTTTTAATCAAACTATAAGAATGTTTTTAAAGTTATTTCTCTTTCATGTCATACATATGGGTCAATAAATCTGTAGTGTCTTTGTTGGGTATAACATGTCATAGATATGGATGTGCATTGCATTTGTAAGCACCTTCTGTAATCAGTGGCGGAGTCAGGATTATCATATAGTGGGGTCAGACTAGACTTTGGGGTACGAGGATTCCTATACCTCTACAATATAAATATTGTTGACTCTATATCCAAACAAATTAAGTGGGGTTAATTCTAATATTTCTATAAAAAATGGTACACTAACCCTTTGAAAATCCCATTTAACTCTTTGAAAATCTTATACCACAACGAATCAAGTGGGGTCAATTGACCCTCCTAAACTACGTGTGGCTCCGCCACCGTCTGTAATATAATTTCTTGTCAGGTATTCTCGGTAAAGGAATAGAAAGAATATTCTGCTAAGTCATAATCACTCGTTCTTAGCTGGGTACTGCTTTATTGGATAAACATATTGATGCTACCGGTCTAATAACATTTATGTGTTTCAAGTTGCTTCATGGTTTTGATGTGAAAGATGAGTGAGTGGTAAACAATTTTTTTCATCAATGGTAACTAAGCTTTGGAGATGTGATGGAGATGAAACCACAAAGCTCTAGTAAAATGAACATGATTTGGGTTGTTTGCAACTTTGAATTCCTATCTCGTTAATACGTAACACAGCTCAGATAACACAGTAAAAATCCCTAGTGCTCGGGATTTGTTGTATAGTTTTTTGTCTATTCTGTTATGTTTGGAAGAATGTTTCCAGTGTACCATTTAGCATTGATGTATTTTGGTTGTATTTTAGGGCAGGTAACTGAATGGAGTAATTTAGCACTTCACATGTCTTTGTTGCTTCTCACCGATAGATTTTTCTCGACTTTATGCTGTAAAGCAATTGCGATTTCCATGCTAGACGTTTACCATTATTCATTTTTGTTAGCATCAGCATATTCTGCAATTACTCTGATACTTGTTTTCTGTTGTGGTGAAGAACTTTTGACACATGAAATGTTTTCTTCAAATGGTAACCAGCCAAAAATTTTGCTGATCTGCTGCTAGTAAGCTCATCACAAGGAAGTCTGAGTTGAAAGTTAGTGCTGTAAATCATGGACCCTTTAGGGCATGACCATGTGATAGAGACTAATTTATCTTTTGCTTGTTTAAGTGACCAATCATACTCTTTATCCCTTCACCTAGAATAGATATCATGATAACAACAATAATTTCTTTGGGAGTAGATATGATGAACTGGCACATTCTGGAACTATGAATAATTCAGAGATATAAAGAAGTAACGCATAAGAAGTATAGGTACATTCAGAACCCAAATTGTATTGATTTGATGAGTTGAATATTTTTGATAAAAATTCTGGAATTGAGGTTAGTAAAACTTTGCTGGTATTCTCTTAAATGCATAGTTAGAGTTTCAAGCGCCGAGTATTGTGGACTGTGGAGTGATTATCTCCATATTCATCCTTGCTGATGACGATGATGGCATGTGAAATGATTCGCAATCTTTACCGTACTCACCCACCAACATAATGACTGCTTGAAAGATGTTGATTGATTTGATACGCATCATCAATGTTTTAGTGATAACCAGGGTTTTAAATCTCAGAAACCGAAATCTCGGTCGAGAAATTTTAGTATCGCTCCGTCTAAAATCAGTTTTGGTGAAAATCACGGTGAGTAACGAATTCATGTCGATAACGGTCCGTCGCAGCCGCAATTTAACGTTAAAACGGTCGATAGCGGCAATAACGAGCCGATATTTTCAAGTTTTAAACAATTACGACTACCGGAAGAGGAAGAAGAAGAACGCCCGGGAGGAGGAGGAAGAAGAAGAACGCTGGAGTTAAAAATCTAGAAAAAATAGATAAATTACATGGAGTGATATTAAACTTTTTAAAATTATCAGTTTGACCTCAATATTATAACACGTATTCAAATCGATCCCTTAAACTTTCAAAACTTCTTGATTAAGCCTTTAAATTTCTATTTTATCTCAATTAAGTCTTTAAAGATTTGATTTTTTTGTTAAATCTAGTCCTTAAACATTATATTAATTTTATTTTCTTTTTACTTAATAATAAAATTAGAATATATATTGAATATAAGTATTGGAAAAGAAAATCAAATAAATGAGAATAAAGACTTATATTTAAATAATATGTTTATTTAATTTTTATTATTTATTAATTTTATTAATTATTTTTATTATAATTTTATTTTTTATTTTTTGTTTAGGTTTATTCACATATTTAGTCCTTTTATTGATGCACATTGTTTATTTAGAATATTCATATGATTTTATTATTCAAACTAAACTAAACAAAATCTCAATACAATCTAGAATTCTTTAAACAAAATCACTTTCAAATTCATATTAATAAATGTTCATAAGTGTTAAAAAATAATCTAAAAATCATTGAAATTGACTTTTTATAATTATAATTAATATGTTTTACAATAAATTGTGCAAAATTTTAAAAAATTCACGAGCGCGACACCCGTAGTAACCGCAATAGCCTCCGTTATATTCGAAAATGCTATAACAGCGACGCGACCGCGACCGAGATTAAAATCCCTCGTAATAACTTGCAAACTGTGTTAGTATAGGTTAAGGGGAGATGACTAGAGTAGTTGATTGCTATGGTGTTCAGACAGCACTTGCTTTTCGATAAAGTTGGTTCACAGTCTCCAATCAGTGAAGGAAATTACAATTAGACGAAATAAACGGAGCTTTTGCTGATTGGTAATAAAGGATGTCTTAATGCGTTGTCCTGATAATACAACGTTAGTAGTG